>NW_004624819.1:4115438-4129913 GCF_000247695.1 Heterocephalus glaber | reverse complement strand
TTTTTTTTTTTTGGTACTGTCCTTGGTTTAATTCCTGGGTTGATATTTTGAATTTGTTTATTGTAAGTATCTTTTTTGATGTATTTAGAACCCTTTTGGAATGATTGCTTCTCAGAGGTGTCTTCCCGATATAGCTGGTCTTTAGGTTTTGAGTCTCTAATGGCTCCGAGGCTATCTCATTTTCATTGTACCAAGAATCACAACTGCTTAGATCAATCACAACACTTTAGCCCAAGTGATACAATCAGCAACATGGTAGCATCAAGTACATCTTAGAAAATGACAGTTTGAGGTAGTTATTAATCTATCATCTTTAACTGTGTGAATTAAATCAAAATCAAGGACCAACCCAACATATGCTTATATTGGATAAACTCTTCAATATAGGAACTTTACCTTTCAGGATGGGAAGTTACGAGGAGTTGGGTAGGGAGGAATAGGTAGGTAGAAGGATAGGGAAAGGTTAGCAGTCAGACCAGAGAGGACAGGCAACAGAAGGAAAGAGAAGAAAAGAAAAAGAAAGAAGAAACACAAATTAGGGACAGAACAGAAACACAAAGGGGAGATGAAGAACAATGTGGGAAATCAAGGGAGCAAGACAGAGAGAGAAAGAAAATAGAAGAGAAAGAAAAAAGAGAAAAATAGAAATTTTAAAAGAGTAGAAAAGAAGAAAAAAATATTAAAAATAAGAGCAAAAAAATGTGATAATTTTGAAAATAACAAAGAAAAGATACAAATGAAGGCCCTCCTTCAGGGTATGTCTCTACTGTCGCAGTAGACAATGTGGGCAGCATTGTGCAGTTATAAGTCAATGAGTCTCACTCAGTAAGCTAGTCCCAGACCCATGAGATTCAGGCAGATTTTTGGCTGCAAGTCCCAAGTTGAGCTCCCTGTCTTCCTGCAGGGTTGCACTCTGCAAGGTTCTATTGCAGGTTTCAGCTGCCCTTCCCTTGAAGAAAGTCTGGGTTTCAATGGGAGGTGATGATCCCTCCAACTTACCAAGCATGGTGGTCTGGTGTGCTTTTATTGTAGAGATTCTCTTCACTTTTCCAATGGGCTTGTTTTCATCAGGGAGCCTGAGTGAGGCCCTCTCTCTGTTGTTCACTTCTGAAGCTCAGGACAATGGCTTTTATGTCCCCCTGTGCCTCTGTAGTGTGGAATCAAGTAGCTGCACAGCCAAAAGTCCAGAGGCGGCGGGGGGGGGCTGTTGTTGGAGGTACCCGCTCAGCCAAGCTGGCAGCTGGTGCGCATGCCCAGGGGGGTCCTCCTCACCCTGTCTTGGTCGCGAGCCTGTCTTGGTTGCAAGCTGGTGGAGCAAGCCTGAGGAAGCAGGTCCCAGTCAGCCTGCAACCGCTTGACCGGTTCGGCGAAGCTGGTAGCTGGTGGGCATGCCCCTTGTCCTTTTATTTTAGAAATTGTTTATCCTTCAGAAATTGTATAGCATCAAATATCAACATATTAAACTAATTAATTTAGAGGGTCTTTACCTACTAATAATTGAGATGGCATTCTTCCTTCTGTAATTTTAAATACCAGAGTAATACATGGACTTAAAATAATCAATAATATACTTCCCCTGAACAGCATATTTGGAAAATTCTAAAATTCATAGCTTAATGTCAGTTTATAATTGGTGTGAAGATATGCTAATGTTGCACAATTACACTGTGAAATAAATTAATGGAATCTATTTAAATTCTTAAGTTTCAGTAACATTTGATTTGTCTAATCATATATTGTACAATTTTTAAGGAAAATCTGAAATCCATTCTTATAATTGTATTTATAAGAACAGAGCTTCACTTTAGCTGAAGAATAATTTTTAAATAATAATGCTCATATTTTAATGCATATTTAAAACAAATTCACTGTATATAATACTTCTAGTATTAGGATATAATAAATATAAGACAAGAAAGTTTGTGTGGTTACATATTTTATAGCATTCATTAATAAGAATTATTGATGCTATTCATTAATAAGTATTGGTGTGATACAGTCATATATCATATTTTCACTGTCAAACCTCTAATCCAATTCTCTATTGTCTTTCATCTGATGTACTTACTATAGCATCCTACTATGCAGACTCCTTTGGCACCTCCTTTTGCTCTATGTTTATGCCACAGTAGCTAATCACATCATTTGTAGCAGTACAAATCAGATTGTTTACTTTTCTTCTTTATAACTGTCCCTTGGTCACCCACCAAATTAGAGTGAAGTTTATCACAGTTAAACAAATAGAACATCCTACCTTTCTTTGCTCTGTCGATATTACTTGCCTTCTTATTCTCTATAGTTCAGTGATTCTGATCTCTGTTCCTCGAATACACCAGACCACCGGCAGCAGCTCTGATCTCTTCTGGGAATGCTCTTCCCGCAGATCCTTGTGTGTTCACTGTAGTACCACAAATGCTGAATTATCAGAGCTGCCAATCATAAACCTTAGCATTTACCTGACAAAACCTTCATAACAAATCCATACAGAAAATAAGCAAAATGCAAGCAGAAACAATGCATTCAAACTTCTGTTTCTTGAGATGGCCAATGGAAACCATAGATGTGTGGTTCATTTTCTCACAGATAAACTAGAAAGACTGAATAACTTTAGGACTATTAAGAAAATTGAAATTTTATTTTAAGACCTTCTGAAAAATAAATTTCTAGGCCTAGCTGGCTTCACTGTAAATTATACCAAACAGTTAAAGGAGAAATAACAATAAATCTTCACAATCTGCCATAAAATAGGCTACCATTCCCAACTCATGCTATAGTCAGAACTACACAGGTGACAAAAATCATGCAAAGATTGTAGAAAGAAAAGAAAGTTACAGTTCTATTTCTATCATGAATATAGATGCATCAAAAACTTACTGATAAATAAAATCCAATAATATATAAAAAGAATTATATACCATGACCAAGTGAGATGTATTACACGTATACTATTATAATTCAACATGAGACAATCAACAAATGTAATCTTTCATATTAGCCTTCTGAAGAAGATAAAGTATATTTTATTAATATCATTGTATGAACATTAAACTTCAGGCTTTGACAATGAATTATGGCTACATAACTTGCTACCATGGATAAGATGGTTGGATGCTACCTGAAAACTCATGTGATTTCTTTTGAGTCTTAAATTATCTGCAAATAAAAAGTAAAAAAATGAAGCACCCTCTTTGCCCAAGATTAGTCTCGTGCACTAGAGATGTGTGAAATCATTGTTGTAAAGCCATGCTAGCCCTTTCAATGAAATTGGAAACAGAAGACAAGAGGCAAGTTTGAGAGTGGAATTTTGAAAATTATTACAGAAATCTAATGGAAACATAGGAAAGGGGTGGACAAAATTAAAGATCAGAAGAAAGGATGGATGGCTGTAACTTGGGTGTAGGGTTTACTGAGAGCTAGAGAGGATATGTTATGATGCAGGACCTTGGAAAGGACCCTAATAATCTCGGCAGTTGTCTTCTGAGGTGCTGGCTGCACTGACTTGGGGTGGTGCTGCATCTTTTTTCATAAAAAGACTGGTGCTTTGATGGAGGTCACAGTCAGATGCTAAAAAGGAACACAAACATATGATTTGAGCCCAGTATGAACAATCTGGAAAACAAACCAGGCTATTGGATATGGGAAAAAGAAAACATTTTTAAATTCATTAAAATTCAAGTTTTGTGCAAACACTTTAGAATTAGCCAAACAACACGCACCTGCAGCCAGATTCTGCCCAAAGCTTCTCATCTACAACTTTTGGTGGGTCATAGTATTTGACTGACTTAGTTATTGCAGATTAAATGATGGCTCATTAACTGATTAATACATTACCCTTCTAGAGTGTTTACATTTTGGAAAAGAATTTTGTGAGGTGCAATAGTTTTTAGGCCAAGACAATTTTCTATATGGAGGACTAAAAGATTTATCAGTTCTCTCTAAATTACACTACAAAGAACAAATCATGTGAAAAACTGACCTTTGTTTAAAAGATATGCCCATATTGCAAAAGTGAAAATGACCTTTGGAATTCTGTTTATGCCACCAAAATCAGTTATTTTTTAGCCCACCATTCTTGCCTGACTTATTAGAAATACCATGTAAATTCAGGCATAATTTCTTCATTGAATATATTAGTTTTTAATATAAAAATTTTACTTATCAATTGACTTGGAAATTTAATCAAATACCAAGAAGTTTGAGTCACAGGACATAGATAAATAAATTTTACAATTATGATTGGAATCAAACACTTCACACATTATGCTAATGTTAGTGATTCCCGTTACTAATAATTTGAAATAAGTTATTTCTTATTTGTAGTTATTTCTACAAAGAGTCATTCCCATTCTGATGACAAAACAACAGAAATAGGATTCCAGAAAAAAAATAGTTAAGTTCAGTCAGGAATGAACAAAGAATTTGAAAAACCCAGGATACATGTGCAACGCTGAACCGTTGGGGCCAAAGGCAAAACCAGGGAAGCAATGAAAGGCTGAAGTTTTAAAATGCAAGGGAAAGAGAACTCCACAAATGTTTCTGAAGCAAAACTTCTTGGTTATAAGAATTAATAAGAAGGATGGCATCAGATCAGGGTTGAACAGGCAGGTGCTAGGCAGATATTCTTTCTTAAGTACTCTTATTCTTTGAGTGAGGTTACAGGGTCTCACACAACCAGCGGATGTTTTAGCAGAGTCTATTTTGACAGTTCTTTTATCACACATACATGCAAGAAAGCTTCTCCCTCATAACATTCTGATTTATTTGTTTATTTGGGTTTGCTATAAATTCCTACATTTTAATTCTGGCAATTTTAACAATCTCTTTCCATATAGTCCCATCCCCCAGAAAGGTAACACTCTTCCATGATTAAGAAGTACTGAGCTATGCTCTAATGCCTTAAAGAAGAGAAATCTACATTAATTATTTGAAATTCACAGATTTCCCTATTTATCCACTTTACTTATTTAGCCAACTATTTATATTGGTATGTGGAACTGTGGATATTTGATATCTTAGTTATTACTCAACTCTATTTTATTTTATTGCTTAAGTTGTTCCAGCTTTGGTATTAGAAGCTCTTTTACATGGCTCATATGCCTCTTTGATATTCACACAGTAGAGCGTGAGTGAGCATATGTGTATGTGTATGTGTGTGTGTGTGTGTGTGTGTGTGTGTTTAGGTATTTAG
Source organism: Heterocephalus glaber (assembly GCF_000247695.1). Next base: position 4,124,725 of record NW_004624819.1, on the reverse strand, counting down.
TACTTACTTACTGGCTTTCGATTACTAGGAAATATTTCAGGCTCAACCTTGTACACTTTTGTTCTGTTTTAAAAATCAATCATTTTCCCACAGAACCTTTGATGCCTTTTTATTGAAAATTAATATTAAAATCATGTTATGAGCAACAGGAGTACTCTTTCCTACCATGGATCATTGCTTTTAGGGACTCTGTGCTATTAAAACTTATCTCTAAGCAAAAACTTTCTTTAAAAAAGATCCCTGTCTTTCAAAAAGAATTCCACCTGACAAGAGGGTTCAGGGGAAAATAGAACTTCCATGTTCATTATTATAGCCAATCAATTATGCTCCTTCCAAATCTAAGAAAACCATTATTTTCATATTAGAACTTTAGGAAACTTGTGGAGGCTGAGAACCATTGCCCCTGTTTGTGTTATTAAGTTTGAGCCTGTTCCTCCACTCTTGTCTGCCCACCAGTAGCATCCAATCAGTCTCTTTCCCTTCTGCCAAGAGTTTCTCTGGCTTCCACATTTTGACTTGGATTGATAATTAACCACTTAAATTTAATTATCACTCCTAAATTAAAACAGAATGACCCTCAGTGAAAGTTACTTCACTACTGGTGACAGTTTACTGATTGTGGAATCATCACCTCCCAATGAAAACTTCATTGTCATATAGGCTGAACATTTTGATCCAGGCTTGAATTCCTGTTTAGAGTCTATTTTCAAAGACTTCTGGTACTATCTGAATTAGTTTGAGTTTCCTATAATCAGGGATAGAGAGTTTAATGTAGAAGGTGTATTGGAAAATGTTCTTGGGAGAAATATTTGTAATGAACCAAGGGTGGGCAGAAAACTAAGTCAATAAATAACAGTATTAGCAGAGATCCAAGATGGCCTTTCAGAGTTGTCCCATCTGGAGACCAAGGGGCTGGAGTTTTGTGTTCTTGCTTCTTTTACTCACTTCTTGTGGTCTGTTCAGGGAAAAGGATAATTTTTAAAAAGCAGTTGCCTATGGTCAAGGGCAATGGAAAGGCAGGGACTCAAATGTGATCTGTCAGCATCAGACATTGTCACTAGCTCGAGGATGCCAGATTTACTTATGATAGCATAGAGAACACAGCCATGAAGCCATCGATACTTTTCAAGAAATACAACATTGCAGAAAGAAGAAACTTTCAGAGGCCCCCTTAGTTAATAACCCCATTTCTGTGATATTCATTGCTACCCAATTTCTAACACTGTAGTTTAGTTTTGTTTTTAAACATTATATAAGTAGAATTAAAACTGTTTGTCTAACTTCCTTCACTCAGTGATTGTGGAATCCACCCACATAATTGTGTATATCAATCTAATAAATACATCACTATATAGTATTCATTTGCCTGAATATATAACTATTTATTATCCTAAGTTTGAATGACATTTTAATTGTTTCTAATATTTTTACTGTTAAAATAATGTTGTTATAAGCATATTTACACATATGTTTTGGTGAAAATATGTATGCATATAATTCTGATGTGGCTACATAGAAGAGTAAAATTATAGGCTATACCAGATTCAATAGATATGGCTTAATAAGGGATTTTTCTATATAAGTTGTATCAATATCTACTCCCAGTATGAGAGAACTAATAGTCCAGCTAATGAATACCTTGTCCTTCATGGATACTTCATATAGTCAGACTTCTTTTTAATTTATTATTTTATTTAACCATTTTAGTGGATATGAAATAGTTTTTAATTATAGTCTAATTCTCTCAATATACAATGTGTCAGGGATTTATATACTTTCATGTAATATTTTTGATGTATTTTCTGCTATGTCATCTCTTAATTCTAAAGGATTACAATATAAGAATTGTATGATAGGCCATGTGCTTATCTTTATCAGATTGTTTTGGTTGTCTTCAGCTTATTTGGGGGTAGATTTTTCAGGATATGTTCATAGAAATAATATTTTTAACATTTCTATATATTGATAACTACTTGCCTGTGCCTTTTGTAGTTGAAAGCTGGCTTTGTTAGATATAAAATCATAGGCTCATAAATTCCTTCCTAAAGTATATTAAATATATTTCTCATTTTCTTCATGGTCAAAATGTAGTCTTTTAAATTCTTATGATAATCTAATATCATTTCCCATGTAAACCAAATATAATATTTTTTTAGATAGTAGAATATTTTTCTATTTCATTAAAATTGAGTAGTTTTATTTGACTGTGTAATGGTGCTGTTGATTCTGGCACAGTTTTCTCAGTTTTATTGTTTGTTATTTCATCATGTAATTTAGAATACTTTTCTTTATTATCGTTTCAAAGAAATTGTCTTATTACCTGCTTTAGTGTTCAGTTCCAGGATTCCTACTACTTTCATTTGGATCTTCTCTGCCTAGTTTCACTATGTGCTGTTTTTTGTAATTAATTTTAACTCTTCCTTTTAGATTTTTATTTTTAAAAAGTGATCATTAAACCTTCTTTCTAAGGAATTATCTGCATTTATGCACTCATATTTTCTAATTTATATTTTTTCTAGATAATAGTAATCATTTTTATCTTTAATTCTTCCCTGAGGACTGACACTTTCATTTCTGAATTTTTCTAATTCTTATGTATGTTGTATTGTTCTTTTGTGTTTTGTACTGTTTTTTTGATATCACTTAGCTTATTTTGTGGTTATATGTTTATAGTATGCTTTGATCATCTTTAAGGTTGTTATACTTTTTATTCTTTTTCATGCACTAATTTTGTATTGCATATTTTTATGTGAAATTAGACTCCATATACTTTTAGAATTAAACATATTTCAGTAGTGCTTTGGTCACTCACATGCTTCCCTTCTGTCCTCTAAAATACTCGAACACACAGAAGCTCATTGTTCCAGATAGTCTGGCTCCAGACTCCTTCCCCAATTTGGTTTGAACTCCCCTCCCTCCCCACCTTATCTCTACTCTTCCTCTTTTTCTCTGTTTATTCTACTTCCAGACATTTTTTTCCAATTCTTAGGCCTTGTCCCCAAATGAAATGCTAGTGGTCAGTTTTTCATGTTCACAGGGGCCAGCAGGAGTGAAATATCTCTTTGGTATTTGACACATCTGATTATTTCTTTGGAAGACCCTGGTGAAACAAGGTTGATGGATTAAATTGTAGGAATATTAAAAAGTTTCAGATGTATTGATACATAATGCTGATTTTCTCCATGATATTTTGTGTTGGCTTATGCCCGTATCGATGGAGTAGCTAGTCCCACCTGTCATACCCATGCAGGTCTTGGGCAGTGCTACTTTTCTGGGTGTGCCAATTAAATAGAGAGATTTCTCATTGCTGTTTGCATTTGCACCTCCATTCTTTATCTCTCTCTGAAAACAAAAACAAGCATGTTTATGTGCCTTAGTAATATTATTGTTTTTCTCCTATTTAGGAAAAAGTTACTATGCTTAGTTAGAAAACTCTGAAGTAATTGTAGCAAATCTTGGATTTCAAATGAGGTGTCAAAATCCTGATTGATTGTGACTGTTTTTATTTTTAAATCATTAATGCAAGAACTAAAGGATTCTCCAGACTCTTGTGCTAATGCTGCTCCTACTGCTGTCTTCTCTTTCTCTGTTCTTCCTGATGATGCTTCCTATTTTCTCTATAGTTTCAGTAGTTTCTCATTTATGTCACATACCCTTTGTATACTAACTTTGTTCTTCAGTCACCTAACGCACAACAACATGCACACACACACACACATTCACACTTGCAGTTACCTCACTTTCTCATAAACAATAGTGTTTATTTTTAACTCCAGGGACTCTCAAATCCTAAAATATAATGTGATTTTGCATAATCACTCCTAAGACTGTAAAAATGTTTTGGACACCACAAGAACTAAGATAACATGAAATATAATGGCATACTTATCTGAAGTAATAGAAAAAGAAGTTTTGAGTGTAGTGTCTGTGTTACCAGGAAACCAAAAGGAAAGAAACCAGAATGTAGTCACAAATTATTTTCCAGATGCTGTGCTTGGTACTTTTCATGGTATGTTGCTGTCAGTCTTAAATAATAATTCAAGAAGTAAAATGATCTCCATTTTACAGGTGAAGAATGTGAGACTCAGAGCATGATGGGAATTGCCCAAGGACACAGTAGCATTAAATTACAGCTAATAGGTATGAGAGCTGGAAAATAGGTTGGATTTTTTTCTACCACTATCAAACCAAAGAGACTATCGTTCTGTGATGTATTTATTAGTAATGTTTTTTAAGCTTTGTTATAATAATATCTATTGTTTTAGCTTACTGTGTTTTTTAGAAGCAAATAAGCTATTTTAAAATGCCTTTTTCCTTCTATAGGCACATTTCTTTAACCATATCACAAGTATAAGGAGCTTTCAAATATCCCTCATGGAGATAATTGACATAGTTCTATAATGAGCAGAATTTAAACCTAAATTCTGTATTTTTTTTTTTTACACATAAGTGGTATACATGTATTTAGGCACATTGACTTTGAATATCTTTAAAATTAGAGTGCACTTTAAGCAATGTTTTAAAAATTAGAATGAGTCATAAATATAATGATAAATTGATATTTCTAAAATCTGATTAAAACAGATCTTATGGTTCCTTTATTTAAATCATTTCTGTTCTCAAATCCATGAGCAATTCTGGTAAGGAGGAGAGAGGAGCACAGATGAAGGTGTGTGTCAGTCTGGGCTGCATGCCTCTTTTGAAAACTTTGTCTCTTTTCTAGAAATTTAGTTAACTTGTATGCTAAGTGTGCTTCTAAACTGGACCTAAGCATATTAACATGACATGCTGATGGCGAACTGCGTAAGATTTGCTAAATTTACCAGTAAGTGAAGACTGTCTGGCTTCTTAATACACTCCCCCACTTGATATCACTTCATTTAATAATTTCACTAATTTGGGTAGACAGTATTTAGACATAAAAAGATTTTTTTAAGAGTAGGAAAATTTACTGGGACTAGGAATAGGGAATGAGAATGGGGAATAAGAATAGTTCCTAGGAGACATGCGGGGTCCCAAACGGATTGCCGATGAGCCCACTTTTCAAAGGAAGTTTTATAGAACAAAGTCATGAGGGATGGGTACAATGTGGGTAAAAACTATAACCAACCAGTAAGATTACAAGTGTAGTCGCTTAGGTAATATCGACCCAATAATAACAAGGATGGATGACATCATTAACCTTGGTCAATAATCTGTAGTCTTAGTTTTAAATCTTCTTAGTTTAAGTGGGTGGAGGAGGATAGCCCACTCCCAATGAGATAATGGTCTATCTAGATGGGAAAGCCCAAAAAGATGGTGCCAATAATCTCATGCTTCTGTTTATCCCTTAGGGAACTACAAATCTGGCCATTGTGATTTTAATCTTTTTCAGATGCACCTCCAACCACAGCTTCCATGTATTCTCATTTTCTGCACTGACTTCTTTGAAAGCCCATCCCTGTCTGACTATCTACAATATTTCTACCTAACTTAGTTGTCTATATCCTTCCCCATGCTGAAGAGGTATTCCTAACTGCAGTTAGGGGAGAAGCAGGCGCAGTTTCTATCTAACTGCTTCAAGCTGAGAAGGGCCCATGTAGGGGAGACCACAGTCAGGAGCTCTCTCCAGAGAGGGTCTCAGGTAGAAGTCATGTTGTAGGTTAGCAGTTAGTAACCTTCTTTACAAGGTTGATCTAGTGGATTCCAATAAAAGGAGTCTGGCACATTTGTCATTGGTTCCAACATCTGTATGATCACTTGGCATTTGGCAGGCTCTAGGCAAGAATGAAAAAATTTCCCAAGAAATTAGAGCATGTATAATCAAAGCATGAGCACTAGAATGGAAAGGCAGGTGGAGAAAGAGCCACATTTAGAAAATGTTCTTAAGGGACTGGAATAGCAATTGTAACCCACTAGTTCTTAGACCCCTCTAGTGATAGAGGTTATGTAGAAATCTGATACTTTGTCCTAAGCCTCTAGGTAAGAAGATAGAGAGGTTGGTGGCTTTGAAGGACAGTTTTAGCTAAGAAATTTTAAAATTCTAGTTGAACTCTTATAGATTTTACTGTAGTTTTTCCTAATGATCCATAACAGTAGTCAGCTACCAGTGTAGCTGGAAACTACCAGTCTAATCACCAAGATGGTTATTCTAGAAATGTTATTTTAGAATTTTAAGTTTAGCTAAGTTATATTGATTCCAGTAAAATAAAGAATAATATAATAATAGTGAAGGAAATTATTGATGTTTGTTATACTACTTAAAATGACAGGACAGTGAGCAATCCAAAAGAAAAAACAAAAAGCCTGCTGCCTTTCATTTTATTGTGTCTCCACATTTTGCTCCCCTGAGTCAGATTATAAAATTCTTTGGCACTTTCTTGCTAATAAGAATTTTAGAAGACATTAAAATGGTGATTTTTCTGAATATATAATTTTATTTAATAACAGATTAAATCTTGTTCTCCAGTATTGTGCCTAGGTCAGAATCTTGTTCACCCAGAATTTGGATGAGAAAAGCAGTAAGGATCCCCAAACACAGTGGTCATTTTGACAAAAAAAAAAAAAAAGAAAGATGAAAATGAAAATGAAAATTCTCAACTAGATATATTAACATATCTTGGCTTTGTCCTTTCAAATAATTTTATTGATTTTCTTAAATCTGTACATGGGTAAACCAGATTCAACAGAAATTACCCTTTCTTAAGGGCAATGAGTGACTTGGAATTGTGCCAAGTACTGCACCTAAAAATTTTGCTTTGAATTTCTCAAATGTACACTATAAATTAACCCTTTAGCCTTCATATAACTTTGTAATGGATATATATATATACTCATACACAAATATATCCCAAAATATATAATTTAAGGGAAATTATTAATAATGTACAATTATTTTTTCAATTAAAAATAAAAATTAGTAAAATTTGTAAAATTTAAGAAAAAAATTTAAAGCTATTGAACTAAAAATAACATAGCTGGTAGATAGATAGATACTATCATCATATTCTGGCTGGTGTGGTGTTTGTTATGGTTGATTTTAATTTCTTTTATGGAATTTCCTATTTTTGCTTAAGTTGAAATGCATATGCACTTGGTATGTAGTCAGTAAAATACAAAGTATCAGTAAGATGCAAAAATACTGTAAATAAATGAAAGAATTGAGGAAAAATGGTAAAACCTATAGAAGTAAAATTAAGAGTAATATGCTGGGCTAACTCTAGCATAAACTGTTTTTCAGCTGTAATCATTCCCTGATGTGGAGGAGTGGAGAGGTGAAACTTCTCAGCCAGGAGAAAGCAGAATTAGACCTGATCCCTATCCTGTTAATCCTTTGTCATCAACTTTCTGTGGTTCTAACTTTCTTCTCCTTTTTCACTATTTCATTGATCTGGCCTATTAGTAATATGAGAGGTTTTTGTTCATGCGAAAATGTATTAGTTTATTTGCCTTAGAGAACATCTGTTGTGAATCAAAAAGTTAACAACTCTAATTCTATTGTCTTTGCAAATTCTGTTTTGTTATGTAACATTAATTGCATGAATCCTTGCTATAACATTCACCTGGAGAAGGAGATGGACGGTGGATGGACTCTGGGAAGAATGACTGCCTATTATTCTATAGAAAAATTACACTGAGATAAATTCTACTTGATAAATTGAATGTTTCCTATGAAGTTCTTGCCTTCTGTTCTTTGACTATCCATTGCTCACTGATGATTTTTTTTCACCATTGAAATTTTTATCATATTCAACCCAGAGATTGAATTTACTTTAATCTCTGAGAATTTTGTTCTTTTACTGATTGTTAGCAAGTTTCACCAGGATTTGGATTCCTTTGATTTTGGAGGTTGATCTGGGACAATTTGCATGGGATTCCATTGGTAAAGCAATTTAGTTTATTTTAGTTTCCAAGAAGTTAAAATTATTTGGCTGTCTTTTCAATGCTGATTTCTAGTTTTATTCTAAAGTGATTAGACTGAAGTTAAAAATATTCAATATTTATTACATATATGAATAAGTGGAAGTCTTCAAAAGTATTCCATGGTATAATAATATAATGCACATTTGGGCATGATTATGCATAGTATGTATATACAAATATAAATGTATACTTGTAAACATAAATATATACATCCTTCTATAATTATATATTAAGTTTTATTAGATCATTGAACATTTTTAGGACTTGTGTTTATTTTAGTATACTTAGTATGGCAAATTCTTAAAGACAGATAATTCAACTGAATGAATTTCTTATTATATTTGTAATAGTTTTTACAGTATTTCTCTACCACGTTGTTTCAACTTCCTCATTAAGCAATCACTTTTTTTTTAGCTCTTTTGCCTTCAAAGTACATTGTAAATGATAATACTGGCATATTGGAAATCATATTGCTTTTTTTTATGATTTTAAATTACCATCTTCATTTTGTTCTAATTCCATATCTTATATCTAAAACGATAATTAATTTTTTTCAGCTTTTTGCACTTATTGTACAGTTAGCCATTCCTTGACTCTCAAAGTGCCCCTGACTTACTACTAGTGACTTGCTACTGTCATTCACTTTACAAAAACTTATGTTTTAAGCTTGACTTTTTGTCTCATGTACAAATCATTGTTTTAGTATGTGAAATTATCCCACATGCAATTTATTCTGTTTCTCTATTGTATTATTTTCCTATTGTTACCAAAAAATAAAAACTAAAACCATTTTTTTGTGCTATAAAAACATTTAATTTCCATTTCATCATCATAAAATAAAATTACCATTCTAGTTTTCATGCAATAATGCCTTAATAAATATTTAATTCCATCCCTGGACATTTTTTCTTTTTTTTGGAATATTTTTCTCTGTATTCTAGTTTTCAGTATTCTACTTGAGAAATTCAAGCTTTGCCCAGTAGCAGTATCATAGCCAATGAGGTTTATCTGAGGTGTTATTATTCCTAATTGAGAAATTCAAGTATAATTTATACTTGAACACTACTTATACTAATTATATAATTTATACAAGTATTAATATAAGTTTTTAATATTAAAATCATCTTTTTGTTTTTTGGAAGTTTTAAAATTTGTTCCTTATTTTAAGAACATAGAAATGTTACCAGTAGCTGTCTAGGTAAAATCTAAGTAACTATCTTTCATTTGTTTTCCTTTCATTAACTCTTCATAAAATTTTAAAAAAAATTTTATTTTACTTATTTATTTTTTCCCCATTAACTTTATTGGTACATTTTGGTATAAAATACAGTTACATTCATCATTGGGATCTTGTACCATTACATGAGTCTCTTGGTTCTTATTTT
>NW_004624819.1:4026800-4111934 GCF_000247695.1 Heterocephalus glaber | reverse complement strand
CAAGAACTCCACCAAAAGTCTTCCACACTTAATAACCAAATTCAGTAGAGTAGCTGGATACAAGATCAACACACACAAATCTATAGCTTTCCTCTACACGAACAACAGACTCACTAAGAGAGAAATAGGGCAAATAATTCCTTTCACAATAGCATCCAAAAAACTGAAATATCTAGGAATCAACCTAACAAAAGAAATCAAAGACCTCATCTCTGAAAACTATAGCACTCTGAAAAGAGAGATTGAATACTATATCAGAAAATGGAAAGACATCCCCTGCTACTAGGTAGGAAGGAAAATGGCCATACTTCCAAAACTACTATATAGATTCAATGGAATCTGAATTGAAATCCCAGCAGCATACTTCATGAACCTTGAGAAAACAATCCAGAAATTCATTTGGAACAAGAAGAGACCCAGAATAGCAAGAGAAATTCTAGGCAACAGAGGCATGGCAGGGGGTATTACAATCCACAACTTGAAACTATACTACAAAGCTACTGCAATAAAAACAGCATGAGAAACAGACCTGAGGACCAGTGGACCATATTAGAAGGTGCAGAAACAATGCCAGACACACTCAGCCATTTCATCTTTGATAAATGAGCCAAACACCCTCACTGGAAGAAAGATAGCCTCTTTAAGAAATGGTGCTGGGAAAATTGGGTTTCAACTTGCCAAAAATTAAAACTAGACCTATATCTCTCACCTTGTGTTAAACTAAAATTGAAATGGATTAAAGATCTAAATATTAAAATAGAAATGCTGAATTGGCTGGAACAGAGGTTAGGTAGAACTCTTGAAGATATTAGGAAAAGATTTTATGAACACAACCTTAGTTGCCCATGAACTAGCACAATCAACAAGTGGAATCTCTTCTTATTAAAAAGCTTCTGCACAACAAGAGAAACCACCAGCAGTGTGAAGAGACAAGCCACAATGTGGGAAAAAAACTTCACCTGCTCTTCCTCAGACAAAGGTCTGCTATCTTGAATCTATAAAGAACTTTAAAAAATCATACCTACCAAATTTAAAGACCCAATCAAAAAATGGGCATCTGAAATGAACAGACATTTCTCAGACAAAGATGTAAATATAGTGAATAAACATACGAAAAAGTGTTCAACATCACTGGTCATTCAACAGATGCAAATGAAAACAATGCTGAGATTTCACCTCATTCTGGAAAGAATGGTTGCTATCATGAAATCAATCAATAACAAATGCTGGTGGGGCTGTGGGGAAAGAGGAACCCTGCTCCACTGCTGGTGGTTGTGTAGATTGGTGCAACCACTGTGGAAATCAGTATGGAAATACCCCAAAGAACTAGGACTGGATGTCTCATTCGACCCAGCTATTCCCCTCCTGGGTATCTTCCCTCCAAAGAATTAAAAGAATCATACCACAGTGATATACGTATCCCCATGTTCATAGTGGCACAGTTTGTAATAGCTAAAGCTTGGAAGCAGCCCATCAACTGGAGACTGGATAAAGAAAATATGGGCTTTTAAAAATAAAATGGATTACTATTCAGCCATCAAAAATGAGAAATTAGAGACATTTATAGCTAAATGGATGCACATTGAGGCGATACTCTTAAGTGAAATAAACAGGACACACATGTGTAAATACCAAATAGTTTCTCTAGTGTGAGAAACTGGAAGTGTAAATAAGGACTAAAAGGTATAATATGTAATGTGAAATAGGAAGAAAAGGGGCAAAGTGGAAGGGCAAGTGGGAGGGGTAAGGGAAAGGAAAGAAGTAATGGGATGAATATGAGAAAATGGAAAAATGGAAACAAAGTCTTTGCCAATAGGGAGGGATGGAGGGGTTGAAGAGAGGGCAGGGGAATGGGGAAAAATAAGAACCAAGAGAGATTATGTAGAAGTGCAAATTTCCAATGATGAATATCATTATATTGTATACCTAAAATGTACCAATAAAATAATATTTTTAAAAAACCCAGAGAGGCTAAACATTTCAGATACTACTGTTTATACTCATTAGATGATATTTAGAGTTTTAAGCTCATTGTCTAACAAGGAAATAATCTTTTTGGAGGTTAATATAAGAGGAAATCAGTTTGACTAAAGCATCTAATGTGCACTTGAATCAAGGTTAAACAGATTTATAGGTAAAGTAGAGCATGAGTGAAAAAAATCATAGCTTTCCTTTTCTTTTCTTTTTTTTTTTTCGTACCAGGGATCGAACTCGGATCTTTCCGCTTATGAGGCAGGCGGCAGAACCACTGAGCTAAATCCCCGGCCCATGGCTTTCCTTTTTAGTTCTGCCATCCAAAATTTAGGTCTTCTCATCTCAGAAATATTTCCAGGGAAATTGGGGCACATTCCAAATCTACCTTTCTCATAGAATTTTACTAGATATCTCGTTTTAAAAAATTACAGAAGAATAATATGAGAATTATTAAGAACCAATATTGTATAAAGTGTTATATAAATCATGGACATCAAATTTATTGTTATTGTAGAAAGAAAAGGTTATGATGATTAGGGAAATATTCTTCAGGATTTGATTCAAATCTCATCCATCACTTTATGAATTATTCACTTTTTCTCTCTTCCTTGTTTGTAACCTGCCACACTAACAGTTAGAAATTGGACTCCTGCTATCTTCCATCAGTTACTTAATTATTCAATTCTTTTATACATATATAATGATATTAATCTGATTTCTCCGATAATCTGGAATTTTCAATTCTCTTGAGGTAGCTGGGTTTGTAAAATGTAGATTTGAGAGCGAATAGTGGTCATAATTTTTACTGTGATAACTGCAAACACAGAGAAAGCTGGTGTCCCAAAGGATGGACAGTGAAAGAAATATACTTAGAAAACAAGAATGGGGCAAAAGTAAAAATCCTGACACTAAATTCCTAGTACAGTCCCTCTCTGAAAAGCCGGCCACCTTCCTGGCCCTAGATTTCAAGAAACAATCATATCACCTTACATTATCCTTTCTATTTTTTTCTTTTCTTTTCCCTTCCTTGGTTTCCTTTCTTTCTTTTAAGGGAAAAAGGCTATGTCCAGTTGATTTCTGTGATTGCAACAAAAAGAGACAAACAGAACAGAATTTTCCTATTTTGCTTTCCTTTGTTGGCTTTACTTAAAATTATATTACAAGTGGGCTGGCGATTTAGCTCAGTGGTTTTGCTGCCTGCTGCACCAGCGCAATGAACCGAATTCGATCCCGGTACCAAAAAAAAAAATTATATTACAAGTATCATGCCACTGTTTTGCATTTATCTTTTGCTATTTCCTTTTTTATCTCTTATTCATATCTTTCTAAAATTTAATCTCAAAATAAAGGCTTTTTTGTAACTATTTAATTTTTATTGTTTTTATTCATTCTTTTTTTTTACTTTCTTAACTTTTTTATTTTATGGTAACAATACAGAGGAAATAAAAGAACTCTGTTCACTCCCTTGTGCTTGAAACCTCTTTAAAATTTTTTTTTATTTTGATGTAATACAAGTAGATATCAATAAAGAAAACATAAAAGCTAATCTATGAAAAAAGTAATTCTTTATAACAAAAATTATTAAAGAATAACAATGGTTAAAAACACTGTATGTCATGATCCTAAAAGAATATATTATCATTTACTAATCTATCTCTCAGCTCATTTCCTAATATTACTATATCTTCTTTTTTTGCATAAAACATTTTAATTATTAAAAAAGTATCTCACACTTGGTATAATTTTGAACAATTTCTTCCTATTTCACAATATTTATTATTTTTTTGGTCCTTATTTAAACTTTCATTTTCTCACAAGAGAGACAATGTGATATTTACACATGCGTGTTCAATTTATTTCACTTAAGAGTATGTCCTTAAAGTGCATCCATTTACTTAGAAATGTCTCGTTTATCCTTCTTTATAGCTGAATAGCAGTCTATTATATAAAATAACCACATATTTTTTATCCATTAATCAGTTGATGGGCATTTGGGTTGTTTCCAAGATTTTCCAAGATACAAACTGTGCTGATACGAACATAGGTGTGCATATATCACTATGGTAGGATGCTTTTAATTCTTTTGGGAAGATACCCAGAAGGGGAATAGTTGGGTCAAATGGGACCTCTAATCCTAATTTTTTGAGGAATCTCCAGATTGATTTCCACAGTGGTTGCATCAGTCTACACTCTCACTAATAGTGGAGAAGGGTTCCTTTTCTCTACATCCCCTCCAGCATTTTTTGTTGGTTGGTTTCTTGAGAGTAGCCATTCTTTCTGGAGAGAGATGAAATCTCAGCATTGTTCTAATTTGCATCTCTCAAATGACCAGTGATGTTCAAAATTTTTTCATGTATCTATTTTCTGTTTCTACTTCTTCATCTGACAAGTGTGTATTCATCTCAAATGCCTATTTTTGAATTGGGTCTTTAAATTTGGGTGGGCTGGTTTCTTTTGTTTGTTTGTTTCTCAATTCTTTGTATGTTCTATATATTAGTCCTTTCTCTGAGGAAATGCTGACTAAAAAATTTCTAAATAGAAATCCTTCTTTAGAATTATTTGTGACTGGTTAGTTTTACTCTATTTTCCTTTTTTTATCGTCCTGAACCTTGAGAATAACCTTCACTTTTCTCTCAATTTATTGAGTCAACATCATTTTAGATATATTTGTGAGAACTGAGTTTTTAGTCTTTTCAAAATGAATGGTTGTGTCCACACTGGGCTCTAAGCGGCAACACAGGTCTCATGTTTTTCTATGTTACTGTCAATAGCTAGCTTTTTCTTGCTTATGGAAAGAATCCATGTCCTTCACTCCTTCCTGTCTGTTCTTATAGGTGAAAAAATTCTAGCATCATATATAAATTACAGATTTGGGTAAAGGAAATTCTTGTGTTGAAATCTAATCACATGAAGAAGCAATATACCTTTAAATAATGCAAAATGAATAAGAATCAATTTTTAATTGACAAGATATACATGTGCTTCCAACTAATGTTTATAACTGTATATTGAAGAACAATGACTCATAAATACATAACAAAAATTTATTGTTAAAAATGTTTCTCTCACTGCCATCTAAAAGTTATTTTTATGATATAATCTCACTTTATACTTGGGCAAAAACTTACGCAGGCTTATAACTTCACTATTTCCTTTTAAGTTCTAAACATGAATATCATGCACACAGTCCTAATTCAGAAACTAAACTGTCCAAACTGATCTATTAGTCAACTCAATCTTATTTCATCTTAAAGTCACTTGGTTACTCTGGTCTCATACAACACCAAATTTCTCCCTTACTAGTCTTCTCAGCCTTCTAATGTTGGGAATTCACATTTTATATTTTTCTAACACGCTCACACTTATCTTTATCTGTCCAAGAACTCAGCTCACTAACTAGTAGCATCTCCTGGTGAGGTAACCTTTCAACCAGCCTCCTCAACCTCTATAGTCTTCTAATAATGATCTTTTCTACCCAAGATAATGAACACAGTCTACGTGCTCAGTCTGGATAAAGAACCCAATAGCCGTGTAAATATTTACACATATGAAAATGTTTATTAACAGTCATTTTGGTCTCTCTTATATTTTCTGTAGATAATGAAGTGAAAATAGAACAATCCGTTTTTGTCATTAGACATTTTTCAATAGGTGCTACTGATTTTAAAATAAAAGATTCAATATATAGTAATTTTCAAGCAAATACTCTTATCACACTTAATTGACATACAGACTTTAATATATCAAGTGAATCACTCGGTGATTGCTAAATAGGTTTATTTCCAAAGACTGACAGTGGCTCCTAATCTTCTGTAGCTTCTTTGGTACATGTATGTTATTCGTGACCTCCCAGCATCTGTTACTTATATTAGAAAAGACCTATTAGTTTACACAGCAGCCTTAATTTCTTTTCTATGAGTAAGATTATTAAAATGTAGAGGTATATAGTCATATCTATGGAAATTTTTTTCAAACTTTAATGTTGCATAGTTAGAATTTTGTAGACATTTATTTTAAAATCTCTTATGTAGCAAATAAAGAAATGAGTTATAGAGCACAATCTGCTGTAAAAGAAGCAGCATGTGGAATTTTGTCCCATGTACTTTAGATGAGTGGGAAGCAGATATCTTCTAAGAATCAGCAGAACCAACCCTCTCTCACCCAGCACCATGAGGCCCGCCGGCCAGTGAGGTCCCTCCTGTGGGTGCCTCGTGATCAGGCTCACAGATGTGCTTCCCTCACTCCCTTAGAGACTCAGAGAGGCTGTCCAGTCTCAGCTCCACCGCTGGGCCAAGGCCAAGGTCAAAGCCCAGTGACCCGGCAGCACTTTCTTCCCCTAAGGAAGGCTCCAAGCGTGAATTGCCATCTTGCTTTTGTTTATTTAATAAACACTGCATGGCAATTTCTGTTAGCTTTCAGCCACTTTGAAAGGCATTATTTTAATTTTAGCTTATGGATATGTTTTGAGAAAATTATCACTATATTCACATTGCTTTGTTTTAATATAGATACTAATATGCTTGTAATTCTTAATGTATTCTCTGTAGGAAGAAACTACATGATGGGTAGTGACTTAACAGTTACTCCTATCTCATAAAAATGCAGATGAGATTGAATAAGCTACCTGAAGAGATGAACGCCTAAAAGGCTTATATTGGCCCCTACTCAGAGAAAGCCTCTGGACATCCTCATGGCTTTGGCATCTGAGCAGATGTACTTATTTATGTGATTGTGAAGTTTAACAATCTTTACTTGCTGCCTTACCTATTTTTCTGTCATCTTTTCAGCATTTGTATTCATTGTAGTAATTATCAGCCATTTCCATTCCTTGTACATTGGGGGATGGAAGTGAAAACTGTGTATCATGTCTAATCTTTGAGAACCACCATGTGGTTTACATTCCTACCTTTTTACCTGCTCTGGCAGTTTTGGAAGAATGTGTCAAAGTGGAGCTTCCATAAGTGTGGGTTCCTAAGAGAGAATCTGAATACCTAGGTATATGTGCCAATACCCTATGATGAAAATTTCCATATGTATTATAAGCATACACTAATTCAAAACTTTTTTTAAAAGGAGAGTCTCCCTTCAACATATTAGACATAAAACATGTGCTACAAATTAATAGTAGTTGATATAAACCACTATGATTTGGAGTTAAGCCATCAACACATAAGCTAGAGTATCCTGAACATTATGTTACCAGATCCATTCAGATATGGTAGAACATTCTTCAGGTAAAAATACCTTATTTAACTCTTATTATTTTTTCTTCCATAACTTATTGTTTCCTCCCAGAAAATAAGAATTGCATGCTTTTCTTCGTACCACTACTGCGCCATCCACAGAAAAGCTTAACACTTCACACAACCATTTATTAGTGGTAGTAGCAATAAACTGAATGGCATGTATAGCTCAGTGGGTGTGGTTCTGGGCATATTGAATGATTATGGAGATAAATGACAAAACTGACAATAAAATGTCAGTGGTATTGAAAGAGAATATGCATGTTAACAGAAGAAAGAGATTGTCCCTTGAAAGAATTTTTGTTAGAGCCTGGGTTCATATTCTAAGAGGGTAGAGTCTACTTGTAAATTCAAAAGAATTCTGGGTAGCAACTCAGTACCAGTGAAAGATTTTCAGATGCACTCAAAAATGGAAATGGATCAACTAGAGTTTATAAGCTGGTGACAAGAACTTTGAAATTGTAACTTCTAGGCAAAAAGAGAAAAGATTTTAAACACACACATGCACTATCATCATTATGTAAATAACTTGGAAGTTTCCTACCTAAAGTATGTCATAGAAATACTTGGTTGAAAGAGTTCACATACTGATGGCTCTAAGGAAATTGTAATTGTTTTAAATAACACTAAATTGTGTTTGATAAAGTTTCAATGGCAAAGTAAATATTTTCTTCAAATAGTATTTAGTATTAAACATAATATTTTCACTCTCATAAAAAAGAGATTGATAGTCTACTTACTGTGAGGTTTGACATGAAAATATGAAATGATACATATATTCATTCTTACTCGAACTTGGAGTCTACAGGATCTGGAAGAGTAAATAAAATGACAAGAACTAAGAATGGAACCAGGAAATGATATTTTGTCTAATATTGTCCATTTAGACAATATCAGAATCTTTCAAAACAACCAAGTTCATCTCTAGAGTGCTTCTGAAGTTCAAAAGAAATGTCAAGTTTCCTTGCTTAAATTATGATCATACTAAAATAAAACAGTCTAATTCAGTTCACAAACATTTTGGGGCACTGAATAGCCAAAGATGGTCAACACTTAGTAATGATCTTTGAGGAGCTGGGAGGTTGATGTTCAATACTGTCAATACAAAGGTGTGAGAGTGGACAGGTCTGGGGACAAGATGGTGTAGGGGAAGAGAATGATGACAGAAACCCACAGAACAACAGGCTTTGCTATTTCTTCATTGTCCAGCAATTTAATGGACAGTTCTTGGTTTCTATATGTATTAATCACTAACATAAATAATCCCAACACTGTGAAACAAGAATCAGAATGAAATGACTATTGGTATATCAGAGTCTTCCAGAAATAAACATATGACCTTGGAGATGCTTAACACTAAAATGAGATTTTAAAGTTTCAAGGCCTTCTTAAAACTCTATTTTTTAGAAACAAAACATTTTATCTGAAAAGTATGTAAAATTTCATATCTGACTATGCAAAGAATGTTTTAAATAAGAGATGCAGTAGAAATCAAGAGAATATTTTGAAAAAACTGAGCTGGAATTTGTTTTGCTGAAGAAACCAGAATATCTCCATGGCTCATTAAGATTGCAGACAAAAACTGTACACCATCAAAATGATTTCATTTCTGTACATATTGGAAATATTAGCAGAAGAAATAAGTAAAATATAAGCAGAAGATGGTTGCAGCCTAAAAATGAATCTGGAATTGAGAAAAATTAGATCTTTCTTTAAACAATGAGGTAAACATAAAACAAAGAATATTACCAAAAGAGAAAATGTTTTTGATGCTTTTGGGCAATTGGATGGTTGACAGGTATGTGAACACAGGCAATGAAAGGGGAGGCAAGGGAGACAGGGCCAACTAAGAGTGGTCCAGGGGCAAGCAAAATATGTATATCTGATGTGGAGATCTGGCCCAACGTGGGCAAAAAGCTTTAAGAGACTGATGCCATCAAGCATTTAATATGGATAGGATTTGAAGGGCACCAGTGACTGTATCTGATTATGTTCCATGCTTATCAAGAATGTTTTTTTTATTTCACTACCCATGAACTGTCTATAAAAGGAGATCTTCAGTCAAATCGCTCTGAGATAATTAATATTCCTTGACAGTACATTTCCAATTATAAAGTAACATGTTATCATTTTTGTTTTTTCCATGTTTTTCTTCTTTAAAAATATTTCACATTTTATTCAATGGTAATTTCAAGACAGTTGAAATTCAGTGATAGACATATAGGTACAAGTGTAATGTGTATTTTTTTTTCAATAGTAATTTTTTAGCTTTTGGGCAAAAAGCCATGGAAGTGGCAAATTGGCAGCCACTTTAAAGAAATAACAATCCATTTGATATCCCTTATGTTAACTAGAGTGAAAGAAGAAAATGTTCTGGTAGTAAAGAGGCACTTTACCTAGGAAACAGTAAACACAAGACATAAAAGCTATTGATTCTTACTGTGATGCCTGTCCCAGTGTAGATGTTTGAAAAGTAAACATGTCCTAGAACTCCTCTCAGTACTACATTAGAGCTGTATTTAAGGTTAACTTCGAGCTCTGATATACAGACAGAAGCGTGAGCTGTCTGTGCAATCAGAGACCACAGAGCAGGAGTTAGGGATTGTGGGGAAAAGGCCTAGGCTGGGGCAGTTCTTCATCTGTCCCATTGCCCTGTGCTCAGCCTGCCCCTAGGTGGTGCAGCCTGCTGCACAGGGAGGTCACAGTCTAGAGCTGTCCCCTGTGAGACCACTGTGACTTCTTCTGAGCCAAGGGCTCTGAAAACAGTTTTCATCAGAGATAGTGCATTGTCTAGTAAAATTAAAAACACCCTAGGAAGGATAAAACATGAGTGGAAGGTTTGGATGGATTCACTTCTGCAATACAGATGTATTTGCAGCCTCTGCTACTCTCAGTCAAGCAAGGCAGGGCCATGACTTGCTAAGTTTCCTCACCTCTCCTTGTTCTCTGATCCCATAGCAATGCACTCTGTGCCTAAAATGTTATGTTTGGTTATATTCCAACAAAAATATGGGGAAATGGTAATGTATATGAACACAATAAAAGTGTAAGGATTTCAAATAATTTGAAGACATTAAGTTGTAGTGAATTGTGAAGTTGTTAGTAATGAACTAAAACTTACACAGCAGGTTATAGATTCAGAGCCGGCAGGGCACTTTGGGAACCTTTTTGCAGATGAGGAATTGAATATCAATAACTGAGGCTCAAAGGGGAAGATTTGAAGAAAGATGTGTGAGGTGTCCAGTGGGAAATATTAATTAGGTATTAGATAACTTCATCACGGATCAGGATCAGGCTTCTGAGTTTTCCTATGTGGTGTTTATGTTGGAGCAAATTATTCAAAAGATAATGATGGCTCTGATAAGTGTCACATTTGTGCGCAGAGGGTTTTGTTTGTTTCTTTGTTTGCTTTGTTTTGTTATGTAGTTGGAAGAAGGAGGCTTAAACAGCATGACTTTTAATTTTTCCACTGAGTATTTCCTTCTAAAGATTATATTTATGAATCTACAGCAATCCTAGCTCCTCTGTGGCCCTGGGAGAGATCTTTCTCTCCCCCTTCAGGACAGAGCTCTTCTTGTAGGGCCTCATCCTTCAAGTGGGTCCCTGTGGGCTGTGACTGAAGAGCAGCCTGTAGACCCCAAACTCCAGTAAGCACAGCTCTGCTCAGGTATCTCATCATCTAGAATTGGAATGACAGAAGGAAATTGTAATGTAGAAGGAAAGTTAAAACCACATAGTTTCCATTATTTGAGGAAAAGGCATACTAAAATAAAACATTCTTGAAGCATCATTTTAACCAAATTTCCTGGCCACAGGTCTTAGTTGTAAAAATGCCATTATCTTAAAATCAGGGATTTCCAACTTTGATTACTCATGAGCATCACAAGGGAAGTTGTTTGTTTTTCATTATTGTTAAATGCAAATATCTAAATTGTACCTAACCCGATGAAGTTTGTGTCTTTGAGGAAGTAGTCTAAGCAATTGTACTTTTAAAACTTCTGAAGTGGCTCTAAGTTATGACCAGGTTGAGAAACATATCCCTGACTTCTGTGTAGGATTCTCCATCTATATTTTCTGGAAATCTTCCCCACTCTCTGTGACTGCTTCTACTCCCAAATCCTAGAATCAGAATTTTCCAAGTGACAAATAATTACACAGTAATAAAATAGGCCCAGCTGGGACATAATATTATTACCATAATCTGGTAATATGTGACAATTAGTTTTGACAATCCAGTTCCTGAGAACATGGAGGGATTTTGGTGCTTGGCAATATTAAGTGCAGTTCATGATATACCTAAGGTCATCAAGGAACGTCCCTTGAGATTTCTCAAACAGCTATCAGCATGGGCCACAATAGTCTATAATTTTCAGATCTTCTGATGAGTAAGTAAACACCCTCCCCCAAAACACACACACACACACACACACACACACACGCACACACATCTTACATCACTAAATCTCTGAGACAATAATCATCAAATTAGCATGCCTTCAAGACCAGGAAAATTTTTTTTTTCGTTTTTATTTTTGGTACCGGGGATCAAACTCCGGTCCTTGCGCTTGCGCAGCCGGCAGCGAAATCACTGAGCTAAATCCCCGGCCCAAAACCAGGAAAGTTTTATACCTTTCAGAATCAAATCTGAACAAGGCAAAAAGACTTGTGAAGCCCATGATGATCATAGATAATGTTCATAAAACATAAATAAAGCTAAGATTTGATAGTATTCATAAGCTCTAGCTATAGACCTAGTCCTAAATGGTTCATAGGATACCACTTCTACCAATGGTGAGATATCACATTATTAGGCAGAGAAATGTTTGTTCCTTTACTCTTTTCAATCTATGTATCCTTCCATTTGTAAATTGTATTTTCTAATTCCTGTGGGGAATAATATATAGACCCATTATAGAGCAAGATATCTTTTAATGACTACGACATAAAGGTCCATCCAAAAGTTGCAATAGCCTTTCCTAAAAATTTCATTAATTTCATGGCCCAGGGCATTTTTAGTCTCATCTATTTCTCACTGGGGTTCTGGAGAAAATTTAGTTTGTTTATATTTTGGTTCTTCTATTCCCACTGAAGGCAAATCACTCAGAACTGCAGGATTTATCAGCTATAACAGAAGTTCACACAATGACAAAAGTGTAGACACAAATTACTATGCATTAACTAGATTCACACAATTTTATATCTTTAAATATCACTTAGGATGGCGATAATTAGTTGCACATTTATAAGGACAGCTTTAAAATGATTCCTTATGCAGCCTCTCCCAAAGGAATGCAAAGATATTACAGAAGAACAATTTTTGTACATGTCTTTTCTTAAGGATCTTGTCATATTGACTGCAAGCACTCTGAAGACAAGATAGTGCCTTAATCTATTTATGTAATGCACAACAGTTCTATAATGCTGGGCATATTGAAGGTTACAAAGAGCACTGCTTAGAGCATATTTAATTCCGCACTTTGAATTACACAAATGAACCATTAGGTCCACTCTTTCATTAGGTTAATATAAGCACATGGCTGATTTTACTCTGTATCCTTAGAGGACTGGAAAGATGATCCTTTCAAAATTAAAAGAAAAACCTCTGAGTGACACTTTGCCTACCAGGAACCCTGGAGAGGTAACATTAGCCTCCATAGTGCTAATATTAGAGATTACCTTATTATAGCCATTTGTTATATATCTGTTTGCTTATTTATGCTGGAAAAGTTTGAAACTTTTTTTATAATTCTCTGGAAATTTCTAGGATCTATGTCCTTCCCTTTGTCCCTATGCTTCTTCAGAAATCAGTGTGAATGGGCTGGGATACAAATAAACAGGAAAAATTATTCCTATTCTGCCTGTATTTTTCA
The DNA here is from genome assembly GCF_000247695.1 of Heterocephalus glaber. Next base: position 4,098,847 of record NW_004624819.1, on the reverse strand, counting down.
GGAAGTGTGGGATGTGGTAAACAACAGGACAGACAGAAACCCTTATATATTTACTGTGTTTTCACTCTACTAAATCACACTTTTCAAGTGTGATTAATTTTTTTTTTTTTTTTTTGGTACCAGGTATCAAACTCAGGTCCTTAGCTTACGAGGCAGGCAGTGGAACCACTGAGCTAAATCCCCAGCCCTAGTGTGATTAATTTTTAATGCATACTAACCAATTAGTTCAGTTGACAAAACACTAAACATTCTGCAGATGTTTAGTTAAATATTTATTAATTTAAATTTTGCAATTTTACAGTATACATAAATACATACCGTACACACACAGTACACATACTATTTTTATACTAATATAAAATATTTGACTATATTTTATGTAAGTATAAAATGTGGATTTTTTTTCTTTTTAACTTTTGTAGGTCCATGAAAAGCTCAAAGATTTTAGACTTAAGTCCTAGTTCATAAAATAGGTACCAAGTCATACATCACTGTCCTTAATGGAGAAATGCTGGTTGGCTCAGGAATAAAAAATAGTTCATAAAACATGAAGAAAAAATGCTAAATAATGTCTGTGATATACAAGACTTAGCCCTCAAATGGAACAGATTACACCAAGATGATTCACAATAAGATTTCCATTAAAGAACAAAGCAATTAAACTTTGAAGACATTTTTGATATCAATGAAACTGTGATATCAGGATATGAGCAAATTTTCCATATTCTTAAAGGGAGGAGAGTCACACTAGTTTACTGCTTTTGGCCACCTCTTAGATTGACAGCACTAATATAATAGAAGTTATATTTGTCATTGAAACAAAGCACATCTGCATTGCATATAAGAAATTGGTAAATAATTATCTATGTGTAATTTATTTTATTCTTCATTCTCAATCTTTTCCAAGACCTACAGAAAGACTATCAGGGTTTTTTTTTTAATTGCACTGGTTTCCTGCAAATGTTTTAGGGATAGATAACGATAACCACACTTTCGTTTTTTTGTTCCTTGAATCCACAATAAACTTTACTGACATGTTCTAGGGCCAGAAAACTTCCATAGAATGACAGTGTGCCTGTGTTTGATGTTTCTATTAACCAGATGTAATCTCCCACTTTAGAGAACTATAGCATAGAAGGTGTTTGTGTAGAGGACTCAGAAAAATTTTCAAGATCTAAAACTCTCCACCTTCAACTTTATGATAACAAAATGTTTTGAGACAACTTTAATTTTAATTCAACTCTCAGAGTTATCAGTTAGTTCAGTAGCCTTGAATTGTGTACTGTCTTTCCTTTTGCATGAGGTTTAAGGGAATTGTAGGCATTCTCAGAGTGCCAGTGACCCTAGAATAATAGTTCTCTCCAGTATAGCCTTCTGTTCAAACTAATATCCAGCAGAGGTGCATTAGAAATACTGGGCTTTTACATTCAGTGTTGTGCATTACCACATCAAAGGAAAGCTGCCACCAGAAAAGACATGCTGGTTGTTATTTATCTTATTCACATAAGACTAATACTAATAGCCAACACAGAATATAGCAAACTTTTCCTATCTGTACATAAATTTCATCTTTTATGTTCCCATTCTAATATATATATATGGAGAGAGAGAGAATAAGAAAATAGCAGCAGCAGGAACATCAACAAAAACTACCCATAGTCCCAAGCTACAGAGATTCCCACTATAAATATATTTATATTCTTCTAATCTTTTCTTATGACAGTTATTTGAGCTGTTTTAAGAGTTATAATCACTATATAGCTAACATTTTGTTTTCTATATTTAGTAAATTATTGCTTCATCTTTAAAATTTTTTATCTGCATGACTCTTTAACATTATCTTTTAGATTTCACCTTATACCTTGGCAAGAGTGCGTTTCAGAGCAACACACACAAAACACCAAAGATAGTTTTGTGTAAAAAAGATCGAAAGAAAAGAGCAAGAGAGATAGTAAAACTGACAGTGCAGCCTGTGGAGAAACTTTTTTGTTTTCCTGTCAACAGCCAGCTGTATAACACCAAAATATAAAATAAATCTTTTTAAAAAGTCTAGGTAATGAGCAGACTCTAAAGTGGTCATTGATGATCCCCACTTCCTGGCACTTATGGGCAGGTGCAATTTTTTCTTTCTTTTTTTTTTTTTGGTACCGGGGATTGAACTCGGGTCCTTGCACTTGAGCAGCAGGAGGCGAAACCACTGAGCTAAATCCCCAGCCCTGCAATTGGCTTCTTTTGAGCATGAGTGGGGCCTGTACCTTACTTCTCACCAAAGTTGTACAAAAAGGCAATGAAATCTCACCTGTATGCTTATATTATGTAAGAATATAAGAACTGGCCAGGGATTTAGCTCAGTGGTTCCGCCACCTGCCTCTCAAGAGCAAGGTTCTGAGTTCGATCCCTGGTACAAAAACAAAAAAAGAATATAAGAGCCATCTTGTTAACAGACCTGTGTCACTGGCTCAGATGTAGTCAGTGGATGTGTTGGGGAGGTCCATGTTATGGTTTGGATCTAAAATGTTCCTGCAAATTCTCATGTGTGTGGAAGAGCTGATGGATCACAGAGGTGCTGTGGCTTCATCCATTGATGAGTTCAGTGGCCAAATTTGCTATTAGGAGATGGAATCTGGATGAAGGTGGTCACTAGGGGAGAGACCTGGAAAGCTGTATTCTTGTGCATGGCTCCTCCCATTTCTCTTTGCTTACTGGCCATCAAGATGTCAGTAGCTTTCCTCTGCCAGACCCTTTTACCAGGCCTTTCCCGCTTTGGAGCCAGCCCACAGTGGACTGAAACTGTGAGCCAAAGTATATCTCCTCTCCTTTAGCTTGTGGCTATCAGGTATTTTGTCTCAGTGACAGGAAAATGACTAAGAAAGCCCACACGGCAAGAAACTAAGAAAAGCCCTCAGCTGATATCCAGAAAAAAACTGAAATTCTCCATACCATAGCCCCTAAAGAACTGAACAAAGCCAATAACCAAAGATCCTGAAAGGGATCCTTCCTCATTCAGGAGGACTGGTCCTTCCTAACATCATGAGTGTAGCTTGGCAGAAGACCCAGCTAAACTCTGCCTAGACTTCTAACTCACAGAAAAGAGATACGCAGTATGTGTGTTGTTGTAAACTGTTAAATTTATGTCAATATTGTAACATAGTAATAGAAAACTAATCTGTTATTAACTATGATTCAACACTGGGCCAAAGGATTAGATTTAAATAAATACAGTCTGCCATATAAAGGACTCCCATTTCCTTACTAGGCAAATATTTTTAAACAATGTAAGTTCTAAAATTTTGTCGATGCAAAATTTTGATGATGGAAAGAGAGAAAGGAGATTATTTTGTTGGCAGAAGTTGGAAATATTACCACCTGGAAGATGGATCTTGATGAATAAAGAATCGAATAGACAGAGAAAGAATGAACAGGTACTTTGGGGTTCTATGTCAAATAAAAAGAGATTGACATGAGATCAATTTCTCTTATTCATTAAGAAAGGACTAATCAATAATTTATGTGTTTTTATAAAGGACACTTGTGGCAGCACCATGGGAGGAACTAGAATTCAAAGATAGAATACTTTCATAAAATAAGGGTTATGTATCCATTTCATCCATTTCTCTCTTTTCTTTAGCCCTCCTCACCTCTCCTGACCACCAAACATATATGTGAGTGGGCACATGCACAGTTTTTATTCTCTGAAATGTTTGAGCTTACAAAATATCTGTTTTCTAAAGAACTATTAAAATGTGTGGGACAGGAAGAATGAGCAATGCTCAGGAATTTTAGCAGGATATAAAAATAGGACAGGAATGTCTCTTCCTCTCTAGAATTTGGGACTCAGTTTACAGCATTTAGAGAACCATGCCCTGATAACCAATTAGGAAATTCTTCCTAATCTTACCAATGTTTCTAGCTTTGTATGTCATGGTAAAAATTTTATCAAGGAAAGCATGGCAGACAATCTTGTACTGACAGTGGGAAACTGTTCTCTTACTTTTTGCTTAAAGCTCTTCAATGCAACCTCTCATATTAATGCAGTAGTGAAATGTAACTATACTAGATTTTTTTTATTCATTAAGTTTATTGGTCCATTTTAGATATACAATATGATAACATTTATCATTAGGAACTTGCACCCTTACATGATGGATCTTATTTTTTCCCCATTCCCCTGCCCTCCCTTCAACTCCTCCATCCCTCCCTATTTACAAAGACTTTGCTTCCATTGTTTCCTTTTCTCATATTTATTCCTTTCCCTTCTTTCCTTTCCCTACTCCTCCTACTTCCCCTTCCCCTTTCCCTTTGGGCATTTTCTTCCTATTTCATATAATCTATTATACATTTTGATCCTTATTTACACTTTCAGTTAGTTTTTCACTCTTCTTTTTGGCTTTTGTTTATGAGCACAGGCTTGTTTATTGTTGATTTCCATTTACAGAGAGGATACTTTCTTGTTAGTACCTACTCCTAGTATATCATACACACTCTTGACTATAAATCAAGAATATAATATAGGTTACAGGATGTGTTAGTCACTTTCCCATTGCTGAGAAAAAATATCTGATGCCCACAACTTAAAGGAGGCATAGTTTCAGGGCATTCAGTCCATGGTCCTCTGGCTCCAAGGCAGGAATACTTGGCAGAAGGGCATGGCAAGATAAAACTGCTTAGGTCAGCAGACTAGGAGAGCAGCATTAGAGAGCAAGAGGTGAGAAAACAGATACCAAATCCAAACTCATAGCTCCCAACCCACCCAGAAATACCTAGAGGATAGCTCCACCAATTCCCTGTATGGATCCCAAGACAATCAAGCTGATACAATCAAGTTTAACCATAAAATCCCACTCCTTGTCAAATATGACACCCAAATACATCTCCTTAAACCATTCTTAAACTACAAATAAATGAAAAGTTCACAATTACATCTAACACAACAACTAAGCCATACAAACAGAAGCACAATAATCCCTTCCGCAGTCTGAACAGTTCCAGCATTTTTCAAAAGTTAAAGTCAAATTCTCTTCTTAAACTCAAGCCAAACTCTTTACAGTGAAACACTATAAAAATCAAAAATAAGTTACATGATCCCAAGATACAATGGCACAGGGTAAGCATCCCCATTCCAAAAGGGAGAAATAGGGGATAGAAAGGAGTGGCACCAAAGCAAGACCAAAAACCATTAAATCCTGTAGTTTCATGTGCAGTGGACCACAGGTTGGAAAAATGTGAGCTCTAGAGGGCTTGGGCTGCCCCACTTCTATGGCTTTGTTGGCCACAACCCTCATGACCACTCTCTTAGGCTGGCCCCACTCAAGGTCTGCAGCTTTCCTCAGCAGACATTCCACCTTCCTTTCATCTCCAACTTTCTGGGGCCTCCACTGCACCTTTAGTTTTATTCCTATAGCTTTAGGCACTGCTTTCTCTGGGTCTCCTTGGCTTCCCACCCAGGCCTTGTTTTGAAATCTAGGTTGAAGAATCTCTGACCCTATAATTCTGGCATTGTGCATGCCTATTAAATGAATATTGTGTGGACGATGCTAAAGTCTACCAGCTTGAGCTATAGCCAGCCAGGCCCCCAGAAACCATGGCTGCAGTGGCTGCTGGGTGCTTGGATGGCTGAGGACATTAAAATGATTCCTGGGAAACCTCTTCCCCCAGAGGCCCTTTTTTTAGCAGTGGTCCTAAAAATTCTTTTCTCAAATGAAAGAAAGATTTACACTTTTCTATCCTTGAGTTTCCAATAAGTGGGTTTTTGCTGATACCTGAGATGTCTTCAGGTATCTTTTCTCTTAGCTCTATACAAATTATTTGGTTTCTTTTTAATATCACTATCTCTTCAGCAGCCACACTCCTTTGACACCAACTTTATATATAGTTCTTTCTGACCAAAATTTAATTTTTTCAAATATTTCCTCTACTTTTTGCCACCAGTTCTCATTATTAATATGGCTAAAATTAGCCAGCAGCACCTAGGCCACTGCTGAATGTTGGCCTTCCCTGAAACTTCTTCCATCAGATTAATTAGCCCACCACTCTTTATGTTGGCCACTCACAGAATCTCAGGACATGTGTAAAATGTAGACACATTTTCTTTCAATGTGCAACACACAAGGTCTCTAGGCCAAATGCCAATTGAGTCCTTGTTCCCATCTGAGACTTCATAAGCCTGGCCTTTACTGTTTGCATTTTTTTTTCAATCTCTAAATCCCTTTTCCCCATTTTCATTGTTGTTGTTGTTGTTGTTATTATTATTATTATTATTATTATTATTGATACCAGGGATCAAACCTTGTGCTTGTAAGGCAGGTGGCGACACCACTGAGCTAAATCCCCTGCTCTTGTTATTATTTTCAGCTCATGTTTATGACATGTAATGTTTACATTTTTTGTGGATATTTGGTACCTATTTACATTCTTATCAGCACTTGGTCTTCTGAGTTCTGACCAGAATCTTGCATGAAGCTCTGTTTATAGAATTGTAGGACTTCCCTAGTTATGATCTCCTAACATTTCTAAATGCCTCCCCAAAGCAGTTCCAGATGTTTCTAAACCATGTGGTCAGGTAGAATCCTAGCAATGAACACACAGATGTTAATTTTCTGGTGGCGTTCTCATCATTGGGACACACTACCCAACAACCACAAATTAAAGGAGGACAGTTTTAATTTCAGAGCTCATGTGACTCTGAGGGAGAAAGATCATAGCAGAAGAACATGGGACAACTAAGCTGCTTAGTACATGGTGATTGGAAGGCAGTGCACAGGAACATGACCATAGCAGGAGGTGGAAAGGACCAGATATAATATCCAAGGCCACTCCTCCAAGACCAACCATACACACCCAGAAGTATGCTTTACAAGTCCCTCGTGTGGCTCCCAAGCCAGTCAAAGTTAACAAACAAAAGACTCTGCCTCAAAAAATCAAAACAAACAAACTGCTTTCCTTCCATCAAAAGAAGAGGAATACAAACCTTCAGATGTAGTTTTTATCAGTGAGGAAAATATATAAAGAATCTTTGTTCCTGATCCTTCATCTTCATTACTTTCTACTAAATACTTTTTTGGCTCAAGTTCAACAAGTAATCAAATGGCTTTGTTATTTAGAAAGTAGTGATATTCATTTTCAGTTTGCAGTAAGTCTCATTCTGAAAGATCTGTACATACCAACAGCTGTGATTCTACTCTATCACCTTTCCTATCACCTTGGCTGTAATTAGTTTGAAAAATTTGGACAGCTGTTAGTAGTGGGACCAATTATTATGATCTCTTTATCTAGAATTTGGTATAATCTAAGAGACTTATAGACAGCCAAGTAAAGTAATAAAAGAATGGAAATTTTAAAGGAATTTCAGAAAGAGCATAAACAAATATACAAGGAAAGAGTATAAATTCAAAAATGGAGAGATAAAATCATAGATAAGGAAAGTGTACTATCCAGATTTCTGATGACTTTCCATTTATTACTTCTAGTTGTGGATTCACTTTTAATGATTGGTCAGCTACTTGTGGTTTCCTTAAGTAGTTAAGACTTTATCAAATACATCTAATTATTTTGGTTAAGCTACCTTCAATGTTTCTCTCTGTCACAATTCTAACAGTCATGAGTAGAACATTTTCTAGGTCTCTTTCAAGTGAAATAAAAAATTTCTCATGTTGGACTAGTAGAATTAATTTTTCAAAAACTAAATGTATATCACTAATATTATAGATAGATAGGAAAGTAAATGAATTATGTTTTAAAAATCCTCCAGTCTATTGAGTTAATTTTCACCCTTCAACCAAATATATTTACTATTATAGCCTGCATCTAGATGCCCCCAAAGCCTCATGTGCTCGTGAGGGGAATTTTGGGAGGTGCCTGGATCTTGGGTGTGTGATACTGGGATTAAGGGTTTGTGGTACTGGATTAGTCCATGAATTAGTTCATCATAGTTTTGAGTGTGAATAATAGGAAGGCTCTTCCTGGATGTGGGTAGTACCACCCAAAATGCTGGTAGCCTGGATGGAATAAAAGGGAATGGGAGGCCTACTGGTTGCTGCTTTCTGCCTGTCACATCCTGAAATGTTTCAGCTCTGTGAAGCCCCTCTGCCATGCCACCTTGCCTTAGAGCCAGCCAACTATGGACTGAACCCTCTACAAACTGAGCCAAAATAAACCTTTCCTCCTTTAGCTTGTAGGCTTTGGGTGTTTTGTCTCAGAAAGGAGAAAAGTAACTAAGACATTTTCTGTCTTTTGTATATTTGTATCCATAAATCTTTGTAAGACTTCTCAGCATTTCATTATGTGATTGTGTTTAGAAATATCACACAAAATATTCCCAAGACAAATGTCTGCATCACACTGCCAAAACTATCCCTATCAAATTATGTTACTTTTCAGGTATGTTTTAATTAAATAGCTGTAACTTCATTATCTATCATTAAGACCATACCCATTATTATGCCTTTAGTCCTATTTACTTCTGTACCTATAATTATACTTATACCTACATCTATGTTATGGTTTGAATAAAAAAATTGTCTTCAAAAATGCTGAGTTAAAGTCATAGAGCAGTGGGGTATTTGGAAGGTGATTAGATCATGAGGTTACTATCTTTATCAACAAATTAATGATTAATGAGTTCAAAGCTGAACAGGGTAGAATGAGATAAAGCCTATTTGGAAGACTTAGGTCACTGAGACCATAACCAGGAAGGGTATATCTTGTCTCTACCTCTTTTCTTCTTGCTCTGCTCCCTGGTTACCATGAAGTGAGCATCTTTTCTCTACCACTCACATTTGGCACAGATTTTCTGCCTTTTCATAGCCTAAAGGCAATAGAGCCAGCTGACCATGGACTGAGACTTCTGAAACCATGAACCAAAGTAAATCTTTCCTCTTTAAGTTTATTAATCTTAGGTATTTTATCACAGTGTCAGAAATCTGGCTAACACAATCTGTCTCTAAAAATCAGTTAATACAGAAACCTAAATCTATACCTATATCACTCATATATCTATGTTAGAAATTTCATAGACACTTTTTGTTAATATACAGAAACATTTGGCTAAAAGCATTCCTCTGATATGCTTTTAAGAAAGGGGAATAATATTGCTTCATTAAACTTTGTACTTAGATGAAGTATATCTTTCCATTTTCCATTTATAGATCTCTCTTCTATATATTATTGTCCATTTCTACTTCTTCCTGGCACAAATATCTTTACCTACTTTTTAGCTGTTCAGAGGTATTTATCAACCCTGAAAAATGTGCTGTGATATATTCTTTCTCCAGTAAATTCAGCCCTTTAGGGGAATAGGTAGGTGTTTCATCAAGCTTCTACTCTTAGAGTGGATATGGCATGGATGTGCAGAGATATTCCACAGAAGTGCAACATCACTGTCCATCAGCTGTCATTAGCTGTCTGGAGACACCGTAGCCCTTCAGCAATGATCAGTGAATGTCAGTGCAGCCATATTGACTGTATTCAGACAGGTAGATCCACAGTGTTGGACCAGAGTACAGCTTTGTGAAAGACAAGAAAGCCTTCTTGGATCTTCTTCAGCAAAGTTTTGAGTACAAATTTGTTTTCACATTTTTGCAGCCTCCTAAGCTGATGAGACTTTTGTCTTTTGCCCTATGCTTACTGAAGAGATTTGCTAGCACATTATGGTATCTTCAATTACTCCTTTTTCAAGGATCTATCCAGTAGCACACTGGCTAACCAGTCCGCTTCAAATCTTTGTCCTATTATTTATCATAGCTTAGTATATGATTAGTCTTTTTAGACTTCAGTAAGAAGTTTTATCTTAACAAGAGTTTCTCTTATCTAGCCCTATGTCATCTTTTGGATTGCATATCTACTTCTGATAAATCTATTCCAGAGATTTATAACAGGCCAACTTAGTTTGCCCACATATGACATTTCATCTAGCTAAAAATTCTACATCATTCCTATATGATTACATCATTCCGTATTTGAGCAATTTTCATATATAAACTCATTTATTCATTATAACCCTATGCAGAATACATTGTTGACACTATTCAGGTGAGTACACAGAAATTAAGATGTAGCATATTTAACATCATACAGTTAATTTATGGTGGAATTAAAATGTAAGGAATATCTTTCTGCCCTTGAAACTACCTTCTAAATAACTACCCCCCAAAAGACTTGTTTCCACATCTTTGTGATCTTTTTCTGCTTTAAATTGTTCCAGTTTCTATTTAGGCAATATTTGTCTTTGAAATACTAACTGTTCTACATTGACTCAGGCTGGCTGTAGTCATGCAAAGTATATTTGAGACTCTGTTGTGTGATCATACACTCATTTTTGGTTGTGTTCTAAAAAATGGGCCAACCCAAAATCTCAGTAATGTGAAAAATAATTCTTTCAGTAGCTTTGTATATTAGTTAGCTTTGTGTTACCATAATTAAGTTTCCAAGGCAGCGAACTTTATAAAGAAAAGCTTATTTAACTCACAGTGTTGGAGGTTAAAATCTGCATAGCATAGTACAGGCTTTGGTGAAGGGCTTCATAATAGGTGGCTGAGTGTATGTGGCAGGAAGCATTATGTCTTGAACCAGGAAAGAGAATGAGTCAGTGGTCAGACTCAGGCCTTTATATAATAATTCATGCTTGCAAGAACACAGTCCAGTAGACAGTCCAGTATTCTTTTTCAAGGTCTGTGCCCCCAACCACCTGAGAACCTCCCACTATAAATCCTCCCACATCCATACCTGCACACTGAGGACCAAGCCTCTAAGACAGGAACCCTTGCAGGGCAAATCACAGCAAACCACAGCACTTAGTACAGCAAGAATGTATATATGTAAAGAGAGAAATTTAAGATTTTGTCTTTAATTTTTGTAATTGGGATGAATTGTAGAACCAGTTAAGATTGAAGGAGTAGGTCTCTCTAGGCAAATTCTTAAAAGAGATTTATCTTCACCACTCTATTGTTTAATGTAGCTCAGTGTGATCTACATTCAGTGTATTGTAAGGCATCAGAGATATCTTTAGAATAAATGAAATAGCATAGAAGAAGGTTCTACTTTAGAAGAGGGCAAAGCAACATGCCTATAATCTAACCCAGGCCTACCAGAGCCAAAGAGAGAGATCTAGAATTCCATTCCAGAAAATATTTTTCATTACCATAGTTAAGATTAGTGTGTAATTATAGATATAATTTTGTATCTTATTTCTGGCTTATAGTTACTAGCAAATAAACATAATTGATGTCACAGGGGGTAATGATTTATGCTTGTCACTGACATGCCTTTGATAACCTATTATTTGAACAAAGAAAACAGTCACTGTATTCATAGACATGTGGGCAGCACAGCACAATTTTATAATAGGCCGAAAGCTGTAAAATGAAAATGAGAAGATTATCTATATCATAATACCTATAATTCAAAAGAATTCACAACATCTGTTAACAATAGCATCTCCTGTGTAACACCCGCTCTGTCTTTGTGTTTCATTGAATGGGATATAGTAAAAGAACAATCTGTTTTTGGCCTTAGAGGATTTTCACTTCAGAGAGACAAAACCATTGCATAATTACCTGCCCACTTTTGCAAAATAAGTCAGATAATACTGACTAATATATTTGCATTGTTCATATATTAACTCATTTGAGTTTTTTGGTTTTTTTGTTTTTTTTTTTTTTGGCATAAGGTAATTCCCAGTTATACAGATCTCACCTGAGTCTGGCACTTGAATATTTAAGAGTAGAATTGGCTTCATGAATGCGGGGTGAAAGTGCTATGAACAGAAGTGAAGAATGTGCCCTTTAAAAGGCGCAAGAAGAGCAGGAGAGAGGAAGTGCGGCCATGTGCAAAACTTTGATTAATGAAACATAAATAGTAACTTACTCAAACTGAATATAGCTGAGTGTCATGAATGAGGCAGATTAATGAAGGCTCCACAGTATGAGAACAATTAGATTTGTCAGGGAGTTTGAAGTTTGTGAAGACAATTTTCCTGTGCAAAAGGATAGGAAAGAAAAGATATTTTGAGGGACTCTTGAGTGCTAACCATTCTGAATCATTAAGCTTTGAAGTGTGTTTACTGTTGAAGGAAAGCATGGGAAAGTTGGAACATTGAAAATTATTTGAATACATCTTTTTGGAAAGAAAGTAAAAAACAGGAGATGCAGGAAAAACCAAAATGTCCCAAAACAATTAAATAAAAAAAAAATAGGAAGTGACAACTTCTATAATTACAAACAGGGAACAAGAAAAGATGAGTAAAATTAGAAAACAGAATGTAGGTGACAGAAAAGACAATATTAACTTTATCACAGTTGGGGCTATTCACCCCAGAGCTCTGTTTGGGGAGGACACAGTGTCAGGCCTGATTGGAAGGCTTGTGGGGACAGCTTCCAGGCAGTGTGAGCCAGAGCAGTCAAGGCCTGGACACTGAGAGAAAGGGGTCTGTTGTCTGAATGGAGGCTTTGTTTTAGTTAGGGGTAACATTGTACCAGTGGCAATATAGAAAAGTGAAATATCTTATTAGTAAGGTCTAAATACAGACCCACTGGGACTAATTACCATGAGTTAGGTCACAAAATAAGCTCTGTTTGGTAGCAGAGTATTTTCCTTCCGAGTGAAAAAGTAAAAGGAGATAAAAGAAACCAGAGAAGGAAAAACATAAAGTTGAGATTTCATGACCAATTAGCAAGTGAAGAAGAAATTAATAGAAAGAAAATAAGAAGTTTTTGTTTACCTTCCACATTCTAGAGCTTCTATGAATGTGCTCAGTATATTCACAAACCACAGCTGTGTGGTAGGCTTACTATCTACAGTTTACAGCTGAGGAAATAAGCAAAACAAAACACAACCTGTCCACATCTGCATACCCTGTTGTCTCCGACTCTTCATATTTGATTTTCTTTGCAATAAATGCCTTTAATCCTCCTCCTCTCTGGTAAAATCTTACTGCTAAAGCCCAGCTTGGGCGTAATTGTCTCTCTGCACCATTTCACATTTAGCTAAAAGTAACTATGCTTTAAATTAATATAAATTCAAATTTAGGAAAAACCTGCCCCAAATGTACACAATATGGACAGAGAGGGTCTTGACACTCCTCCCAGCTTCCCTAAATTTACAGATTTCTTCCTCACAGGAATCTCCCAGCTGCTCTTTCCATGAAGCAAGTTACTTTAGAAAGTTTTTAAGTGCAATATCTTCTGTGTCCTTTTGAAACATATATAAATCTTCTGCCCTCATGCCAGTTTTACAACCCAGATATGTTTATTTAAGAGCCTGGAAATTATCTCTTTGAAAAGTCATTATGAAGAAAGATAGTATCTCCCAGTCTCTGGGGAGGGAGAGGCCTAACCTCAGAGGATATCAGTTAGCAAATAAAGATGCCTAATCACAGAAGAAAACATTTGCAAACTGGGAAACAACCACACATCCCTTGATCAACTTCCTCTCAACCAGTGTCTTCAAATACTTCTCCAATAGCTCACCCAGAGTTGTAAAAACTCCCAGCCTTCTGTTTTTGTGGGAATGACTCGAGTGTCCCTTATTGTGACAGTTTTGAATAGGTCATCCTTGTGCAATTTGTCCAGGACATTAAAATGACATAGAAATGGGTGAAGATATTTTTCTGTGTACTCAATGTAGTTGGACTATTACTTGATCATCTACAATGTAGAAAGAGCTACCCTAAATATTTTTAATTCATAATTTCATTAATCCTGGTTTTAGCTCTCCAAAACATATACTTTTTATATTATTTCATTATTTGCAAAATATTTTCCAAAGTACCTTTGTGTATAAATACTTCTTTCCAAAATCTTATGAAATGGGTTTTATCACTATTATTTTATTATTTAAAAGTACTGAAGCCAAACTGCTAAGTAATTTGCCCATGTGTATTGTATTAGTTAGCTTTCCCATTGCTGGTTCAAAATATTTGACACATACAAGTTAAAGGAGAAGTTTAATTTGGCTCATAGTTTCAGAGGTTTCAGTCCATGGCCGGCTAGCTCCAAAGAAGAAACATCACTGTGGAAGGGCATTCCAGAACAAAGCTGTTCAGTTCATAGTAGCTGTGAAGCAGAGTAGGGGGAACAGCACCCAGAGAGGAAGGGTCCAGATACCATATACACTACCCAAGGTCATGCCTCCATGACCCACATAGACACACTCAGAAGTGTGCTTTATTAGTTCACTAGCCAACTTCCAAGCAAATCAAATTGACAATCAAGTTTAACCATCACCATCACGCCCTGTTACATAATGATGGTTGAAGCACAAAGTTATAAGCTTGATTTTCTTTAATCTATACCTTGGTGACAAAATGTGCTGAAACAGAAGTTATAGTTCTCAGCCCTTAATGACAAATCGAAGAAAGAATGTGTAGGCTTATGAGACATTCAAGCTCTTAGCTAGCCATAAGAGGCTAAAGAGGAGAAACATCATTATGGCTGTTAAGAGGAGAAGAGTTAGCAAATATTTATAAACCAGTTACCATAAAATGCAAATTAAGCATTTAATTAATGTCCACTTTATTATCATAGTGTTGGATTTCTAAACTTGTTTGATAAATAGCATAGAAAGCTATTCTTTACTATTAAATGTTTCTTTTTGCTCATTTCAAGTCTTACTAACTTGTAACTTTAAAATGCAACACACTTAATATAGAAAGCTACATTTGTATGAATGTTTACTGAAGGAAATTATTCACTTAAAGTTGTAAACAATCTTTGTCAGTGGAGGTTAATTTTTCCTACCAACACTGAGAATTAGCTTACTCTGATCTTCCTGAAATTGTTTTAAGTAACCTCATTGCTATAAAGGAACTGTGTACAAATTCTTCACGAGAATGTTAGCTGAAGGCAATTTATGCTTTATAAATCTTACAAGTAAAAATAAAATGATTAGCTATTCCAAAAAGACACATGGTAAATTCAAATGAGAATAATTGAGAGAAGTTGAATGAAAGGACAAAGTACAACAGAAGAAGGCAGGGTTAGGAAAAACCAACCCAGAATGGTGGCCTGCATGAGGCTGGCAGGGAGCCATCACTACCCTACTTCCTACCGTGCAGTTATCATGAAAGGAGATAAGATCTTCACTTTTTCAGCTCTCTTATCTTCTAATGGTGACTCTAACAAGCCCAACCCAGAAGCTATGGGGCAAGTTAACCTACTGATCTATCTGGAAAAGTCTACCTTCCAGGTCACAGAACTTGGTGCAGAGCGCAGAAATCAGACAAGGAGGGGAAGAAGAAAGTGTTGCTTTTCTCCCTCAGCCGCTGTCCTCATCCTTTGTCCAGATGAAACATGGATGTCCTGAACTCAGGAGGGATGCAAGTTTTTACTAGCTGCTATCAGGTCCTATCAACTCATCAAGATCACACCTGAAGCCTAAGGCAGTGACCAAAAATGCAGGAGAAGGACAAAAGAACTCACTCATACTTTTGGAGTACTAAGTTTGAATCCAGGGCTTTTGTACTGAGCAATATCCCAAGTGCTTTTTAATTTTTATTCTTATAGTGACACAGGATCTCATTAAATTGCTAAGTTGTCCAGGTAAGGCTTGAATTTGCAATGCTCCTGCTTCAGCCTCCCTGAGTTCTGTGATTACAGCATGGGCAACAAAACATCTAGCTAGACCTCACTTTTGTAGGTTGTAAAAAAATTCCTTTTTTAACAAGTAAAGCTTAATTCTCTCATACCTATCTCATTTTCTCCTTCTCCTTGCATTGTGAGAGCCATAGTTGTATTGGGTTAGAGATCTAATGTTTTCTTCCTGTATGATCTGTGTCCTTTCTGATCTTTATTGGATCTCTACCATGCTCCAATGATGAAGTCCTAAGAAAGCCCTAACTAGTATGATGAAGTCCTAAGAAAGCCCTAATGAGTATGCTCATTCTTAATATAAACCTTTCACACCCATTATATAAATTCAGCCCAATTTCTCCTTGATAATTCAAGTCAACTTCCATGGACAGTCACCCTGTCTCAGCCTGTTCTGTGTCAGGAACAGCCATGAATTGCTGGAAGGGCAATTTTGACTTCCAAGTGAATGAAGTAATGGCTATTATCCTTGATGGAAGCCTTGAACACCAGCTTCTCCAAACCAACCATGCTCAACATCAAAGAGAATGGGAGGTTTACAGACAAGAATCCCTTAAAAGGGATCCACTAGTATGTGTGCAGAAGGCAACACAATATACTGCTGACTGTCAGTTGAAGACACGCACTGGTTTATCAGGTAACAACGGAACTGAACAGGGTGATTTCTCCCAGCTGGCGCTTTAAGTGGACATTTATTAGGTCATTCCCACACCCTACCTGGCATCTTCCTTTGGGTGGTAGCATACACATAAGTATTTTAGAAGTGTGTCCTTTCTATGTACTCTCTTTGCCATAAAAAGAGGTCTCTGGTCAGGGTCAATGTTATATTTGTATAAAACTTTGC
Source organism: Heterocephalus glaber (assembly GCF_000247695.1). The sequence goes on along the minus strand of NW_004624819.1, from coordinate 4,082,425 downwards.
CATGGAAATAGAAAAGGGATTTTATAAGTCAGTGAGTGATGGTATTATCAGAAGTCTTGTAAGCAGTAAAAACAAGTCAGCGTCAACTTTTATAATTCTTCCAGCTCATAAGCAATTCCCTTCTAGACCAAGCCTTGTACTTCTCCACGTGGACTGTATTGAATTATCACTAATTGCTACTATGGCCCTAGAAACAACAAGGTCCTAAGGATAAATACCATCCTCGTAAGGCAATAACAGTTCAACATTCTTAACCTTTTCTGTGTGTATTCATCCACCCTACTCACATCTCAGGTCCCCATTTCTCCCCCACTAGTGTACTTGCCCTACAGTGATTTATGCTGAAAGCATAGCCTTATACTCAGCCCCCAGGCTTGATGTACTCTTCTTGGGCCTTTTCCTTTCTCTCTGCTTTCTGATTACTGCGATGTTAGTGGCTTTCCTCTGCCATGCCCTTTCACTATCACCATGTTGTCTCTGCCTGGTGGCCAATCAACCATAGATGTTTCTGAAACTACAAGCCAAAATAGAGAGATCTTCCTCTAAGTTATTATTATATTATATTATATTATATTCACAACAACAAAAATATAACACAGTCAATACACCTGGAACATAAAGCAGTATGCAGTACAAGAGAGAAGAGAACTAAGCAAATATAATATGAACTGTAATTGTAGAATACTTTAAACATAAAGCAGACTCTTAATCTAAAATGATTATGGGTATTAAGCTCAATTTGTTTGAATATGTCATTGTTTTTCTCATTTTCTGTGTTGTAAAAACTTATTTGGATAAGTTTATTTTTCACCTTACTCTCAAAACTCACAGCAGGGATTTAAGATGAAATAACTAAATTAACGGGTAAATTGGACAGGTTAATACTATAGCTTTCACCAATTCTCAGTATGCACTATCAATCTGTCTTGTATTTTGTATACCATATTTAATTTAGGAATATAAGTGGAGCTAAAAATAAAGACAGTGTGAGTAGCTGCTAAAAGAGGAGATGGCATAGGAAAGTAGATAAACTATCTCATTACCATTTTTTGTGATCCTTCGAGATTTGGCAATTATCTTCCATTCCTAGCTACTAAAATTGTCAAGTAAGACCTTGTTTAACCAGTGATGCAGTGTTTTTCTCTCTAACTCTACTGGATGCCAGGTGCAGCCATCTGCCCTGAGAAGCCAGAGATGGCATCTGGGTCACCATGGGGGATTTTGAAGCCATGGTGGAGCAGGGTGTAGACAAAATTGAATTTTTAAAGATGTTAGCTAATTTTACTCAACTCATCTGTGTCTTCACTATGGAGATCGGAGAGTGGTAATCAACCATTTCTCTATTTGTCACCTTCTCTGTTTTCCTGCTTCTTTTTTCTTATTACACAGATGTTTTTACATGTTCAGCATTAAAACATTGACATATTTCCCTGAAGTGCTACTTTAGGAAAACAGACTACATATACATATTGTGCTTTTAATGAAGTACAAGCTAATGAAAAAAAAAACTCTCTAGATTCTCATTTCTTTGTTAATGTGAATGAAAAAAGTACATGAGATCTTTATAAACAAAACCTCAGCAAGATGATAAACTTTAAACTCATCATGAGTCTAAAATGTGAAATAATTAAAGGCCTTGAAGATCTTGTACTGGAATTTCTAATAAATGGGTATTTAAGTAATACAATAACATTATTCTGTTTTAACTTATATATGTAATCTTAACTAAGATATATTAATTGATATGTAACTGTTATATAAAACTTCATGTGATATAAAAAAAACCATAGAAAGTCTATTTTACTTATTATGGGTTGGTGGAGAGTGTCCCATAAAGGCCTCAGATGCTCAAAGGTGGGGTTTTGGGAGGTTGATTGAATGGGGTGGAGGGCACTACAGCTGAATGTGTTTTAGGCAACAGGGTCACCAGGGATTCGATCTGGATGGCTCTTTCCCCATGTTTTCTTTCTTCTCTGCATCCTGGCCACCGTAACCTGAACAGCTTTCCTTCACAACAGACCCTTCCACTACACTGGTTCTGTGTTTATGCCTCCCCAATATTGACTGAAACTTCAGAAACCCTGCACCAAAATAAACCCTTCCTCTTTTAAGTTGTGATGTCCACTGTTTTATGCCAGTGTAGAGTAAAAGTGACTAAGACACTTCTGGAAGATATTGTTTTTTTCTCTGTTCAACATAGAACTTGACCAGTTAGCAATCCTGCTTCTAGTGTATTCCAGAAACTCAAAAAGGACCCACTTTCCATGGCAAACTAAAGAATGTTTTTAATTGTAGAGTGTTTTATGTATTAAACATAAAGTCTTTTCCCCAAAGGGAAAACCCTGCAAATACTTTATGTTTGCATGATAGGATGCTATATGAAGAATCTAATGCTCCCAACAGCTTATGGGGAAGGGTAACAGACAGTCATTTCTCCTTAGCCCTGGAGTGCAAACTCTGTTCAAAGCATGTGGATCCTCTGATCTCCACACTGCTACACACCCTATGGTTTTCCTATGGTCTGTGTAAAACAGAAACAGTTTTTAGCTTGTGAAAGAGATTTTTTTTTATGACCTCTAGTCTCTTTCTCTGGACTTATTTCCTTTTCCTTTACTCTTGCAGGACAAGAAACCTGTGGTTCCCCATGCTTAGCATGTTCCTCCATGTTGCACGCCTTTGCGAAAGCTCTTCCCTCTGCCTTATTTTCCCTCCAACATCTTTCCCAACCCTGATCCTAATTAAAGAAGGCCAATTTTTCAAAGCCAATTCAAGTGTCCCTGTAAATTTTTCCCTGCTTTGAAACCTAAGGAATTCACCTCTGTCTTATTTTTAAATTTTGGTGCATATATTTATTTTCATTCATTATTTTATATTGTCTTTTAAAAGTTACTTCCCCCTGCTGGATTGCTGCTCTCTTTGGTGTTTTACTCTGTTGTATCCCTTGTACCTAGTATAATGTTTAGCCTGTTATAAATTCTCAGCAAAGACTGCAGAATGTCATTGAATCCTATTAGTATTCTTTTCTTTTGAAGGATGACACATAAAGTCCGCTGGACAAATTTCATAGCTGAAAACAGCTGTAGTCCATTCTTGAAGTTTCTTTCTGATCTTAAGCTCAAAGTTTTTTCTACTGTACTAAAAGTATTACTAAAAAAGTTCTTCTTAAAGAAATAACTTAAAAATAGGAAGAAAACAACCAAATGATAAGAAAACAATGTCCACTTTTTCACTTGATCCAGTCAGTTTAAATGGTTTAACATTTGCAGTTTTGGGCCCTGTGGTTTTTCTAAACTGCTAGTATTTGATGACAAATGGCAGTGTAACTGGCATCTGAACACACTTTTCATGTCCCTCTGGCATTGTAAATGATTTTTTCTTTTCAGATTTCTGACTTTCTGTCGTATCATCTAATAAGGAAATTATAGAAAAGACTAAAGATACTTTTCATTTTTATTAAAAAGAATACATGCATTATTGAGATCTCCAAGATAGTATTTTTCCAAATGATTTTTAAGTCAGTTGAAAAATATTCTGCAGTTCAAGTAATTCTGGAAATTACTATACTGTATACTATATCAACATTTGTGATTCATCAGGCATGTTTGTAAAATGAAAACAAAATGCAAAATAAATCTATTATTTAGTTGAAACCAGAATTTCTTAAACATCATGTCTACAACATATAATATTTACTAAATACCATTGGTATTATTTGGAAAAGAACTTGTTAAAAACTGCTCAGGGAGCTTGCAACTTTAAAAGAATGGCAGTGGAAAATTATGGATTACTGATTAGTCACAACAAAATATTTCTACCAAATATTAGAGAAGAAACTTAATTTAGATTTAGAATTCTAACAAGAAGCAAAATTCAGTCTATGCCATGTTCAAGATGAGACATTCTTTACTAAAATGAATCTTTTTCCTTTGCTTTGAGACCCACATTGAGGGCTGCTAATATGAACCCTCAAAATGAACTGAGTTAGATTGAAAGAGATGGAGTCCCAGAGAAACTGCTTCAGGGAAGAGATTCTGGATGGATCTCAAAGGAGAGGAGGGTAGGAGAGAAAGCTGAGCCCCAGTGATGGAGATCTGAATGGGAAAACAGTCACAATGAGAACTGAGGCCAAGATCAACCAGTACCTTGCTCCACTGACTTTGACTAAAGACCTTATCACATCATGAGCATCCATTTGGTCACTCTGGCTTCTCCATGTGAAGTCTCACTTATGGCTCATTTAACAGCTATGACAAAATACTCTCTATGATGTGCCGTACTGAAGAGCATCTGACGTGTGCCGGCTGGGTAAATACATTTAGCGTATAAGTTGCTTCCCTATTAGCTGCAAATCTATGGCAATCTAAATCTAAATTAGTGAGGGAGGAAACCAAATGCTTAAAGAACGTTTCATGTAACCACACACTTAAAATTGGTGGAACTATTGTATGATGTTGAGGTCTATTTAGAAAACACTCCTAGATAAAAGCTTATCTATTGTCATATATAATGATAATATAGTCCAATAGAATCAAAGCTACCCAAACCTCTTCCTCTTAATATTTTGTCTTTTTCCCTTATTAGAGTGATGATTTGCAGATTTATTTGATCAAATAAAATATTTCTCCTCTTTATAAGAAAAATGATACACTCATTTGCGAATATTTTGAATAAGCCCTTGAAACAATATTTTAGCACCTAAAGAACTGCTGAGTTAAAATTTTCTGATTATGAGAGTCTCTTTGAAAGCTGAGTTATTGTATTTGTGGTCAATACTCTAAGTTATTGCAATCACATTTCCTCACATGAATGTTCTAGAAGAAGAATAAATTTGTTGAATAGTAGGTAAGTATATTCCAAAAGAAATAGGATCACTGGCTTCCACTGGTGGAAAGATAACAACTCCATCTGTAGTGCTGCTTTGCAAAGGAGAGCCTTAGCTGCTATAGCCAAAAAGGTAGCAGAATGGAAGTACACCAAGGTAGATCTGATTCCAGTCCACCTAAAAATCTCCAAGGTATAAGTATTGTTGAGTCAAAACTATGTGAAAACTTTGCTTACATAGATCTGAAATTTTGAAGAAAGAAAAACAGAACATGACATAAAGGATTTTTAAGTAAGGGATATTGTAATGTTATATAGGGAGGCGAGGGTATGCCCTACAGGACAGGTAACCAAGTTGTATTGAGCAGAAGAAAAATTGAGGCAAAGGAAACAGCTCTTGCAAAGTTGGAGAGGCATGACTATGGCTCAGGAATCCAGAAGTCAAGAGATTAATGCAGCTGGAAAAGAAGCAGCAGCAAAGAGTAACTCTGGTGAGGTTGGAGAAGAAGGGATGGTGATGGAGATCATGTCCAGCCTTAGGAGCCATTATAAGGACTTTGACTTTTATCCTTAATGAGCTAGAAGCTAAAAAAGGGTCTGGAACTGAGAAGCAAATGAATGTTACAAGGATCAACTGGACGCCGAGTGAAGAGCAGAGGGCAAGAACAAAGCAGGCAAGTCCATTTGGAGGCTGTTGTCAGTCAGGTGAGAGATGATGGTGTCTGGAGGCAGGTTTGCAGCTGTGAAAATGGAGCCATGGCCACATTCTGGATGTATTTTGGAGGTAGAGCCAGAAGGATTTCCTGAGACATTGAATAAAGCATGTGAGAAACAGAAGACTGGTCAAGGAAAATTCCAAGGTTTTGGTTTTGAGACTCAGAACTGATTTTATATGCATGGTGGAATTTATACCATTCGATTGCCCATTGATGTGACCCAATTAGGAAAGTTGCAATTTGATGGCAATTAGCATGAACTGCTTTGATCCAACTTTTTAACAACTCAAAAAAATCTCATTCCACAATTTTCCCCTGCAGTTCTATAGTCTTTTGAGTACATCTCATACAAAGAAACAAAACCATCCTACAGCAACGAGAAAAATGACTTTCTGGCATTTTGATGTGATGCTTGTGACTAGAGTGCAGGTTTGGACATTTACCAGCTCCCAGCTGCACTCAGATGGGCTGAGGACATTATCCAACAGTGGTGTCCAGAAGTACACAATACTAAGAGCCAAACGTGGACTTTGGAATGAGGCCCAGTGAAGTTTGCATTCCAGTTCTAGGCCTTGTAAAGTTAACTTTGGGCTCCTATTTGTAAAATGAAGACTATTATGTTACTTGCTGAATTATTAAAAGTTAACATTCAAAACATACATGATTCCAAGAACTACTAGTTCTTGTTCTCTCGCGCCCTTCTTCTAATTTCTGGCCACTGATCATGTTCCAGTATTTGTAGACTTGAAGTCTTTGTCCTCTGCTTTAGTATCCACCACAAAACCCAGCAAACCTGCACCTCTTGATATTCCATCTGAATGGTCTTCTCTCAGGTATCTTTTGTTAGTTACAGAAAGTTTTCTTGTGTACATTTGGTCAAAATCCCATTGCTTAAAATAGGTATCCTGGATTTGTTATGCAAAATTTTTATTTCTAATTCAATTGCCCTTATGATTTATACAGTTGTTCATATACAGAGCAAGAAATTACTAAACATCATCTATTATTCAGAGCAGTGATGTCATTATTAGCAATTACAGGTCTTCCACGAACAATGGAAAGCAGTCTATTGTGTTCAATAGTTTATGCATGCCCTTGAATGTGCAATATCTGGTTTTTACAAGAAAAAGTTTATAAATTTTTATAAACTTCTATAAGAGTTCTATGTACAAAATTCTCATCATACTTGAGCTAAGGACTTCTTTCTTAGACATTCATTTACCTGTCAGTGTTTTTATCTTCAACTGGAAATACTCTATTGCCTGTCTCAGGACTAATTAAGCCAACTCAGTCTTCAGTTTGCTAGATAAAGTTGTGTGATCTTCTTATATGCTCCAAATAGGCGTGCATCTGAGAAATATTCAGAAAAATGAAAGGATCTGGGAGAAGAAACCGAATGTGGGAATGGGATGTAGGTTCTGTGTAAAAGCAGAAGTTGAAAGATGTACTTTAAAATCTCATTATAAAGAAAGTCAATTCATCAACTTCAAAAGGAGAATGAGGATGTTCAATTCATTGTTATTATCAAATGCATTCATACTTTATTTCTCTTTTTAAATTGTTGAAAATGATGTAGTTCTGAATGGAAGCTTGAATAATTCCTACTTTTGGTTTCTTCACAAGTCTTTGGTTTATCTTGGTATCTCATCTCTGGTTTTCTTACTAACACAAAACTGGTACCGTAACCCTTGCAGAGATGATATAAGAATATTCTTTACCTATTATGTAAACATTCAGAAGACATACCAGTTAGTTGGTCTGTAAGAATAAAGTAAGATGATAAATAATTTATATTATATAAATTCTATCCTAAATTAAAGATTCCTGAATGTTTATCCAATACATTGTGTTTGGGCAATGGTCACTCATGCAATACTAAGAGAAAATTGTCCAGTGATTTCAGCCAGGGGAGTAATTTAAAAGGATTTGTGATCTATGAATGTAATTACTTAGGTAGATATATTTTTTAAAACTGTAAATGCATATTTGTTTACATCATTGGAGACAAGAAAATTAGTAAGGATTTCTGGGTTACTCTCCCCAAGACAAAGGGAAAGGAAGGCAGTAGACATTAATACTTTTATGAATCAGAATAAATTGATTAGAAATTTATTTTAGAGTTCCTGTGGGTACAATGAAATTTCAGTGGCTAGCCAGTCTGTTGTTAAAGCAATTCGTTTCTTGGTTATATTCCTTTAAATGCATATTTTTCTATATAGTTCCTTTTGCAGGATGGAAGTAAAAGAAAACCCCCAATAATAAAATGCACTTTGCTTTATAAAGAAAACAGTGGCTGTCATCTAAGTGGTTGAAGGAGGACTATGTATACATTTTCCACTACATATTTAAATAAAGGACAATATTGTCATCAGTATTATCATATTTTCATGGCCATATTGTTGCTCTTTTTTTCTCTCACCTTTTGGCTCATTCCACCGCCATTATTTTTCTAAATGAGTTTTAGAAAATAAATAAAAATTAAAAGCTGTAGGTATCCTACCTCAATTTAGTTTAATCTTGAAATTTACTAGCAATCCATCTCCATGTGGTCCTTGACATTATATGTATGAAGAACATTCTGATGTATGCTTACCAAAACATGCTTGTGGTATTTCTCATACAGCAAAGTGAACAAGAGGTAACACCCCCGTCCTCAAAGAAGTGAACACATGTAGGGAACATGAATCTCACCTTCCACACAAATAACCTATTCACTGATTTTGACCAAATGAAGTTGCAATTCTTTTCCTAGTGTAAAGTTAAACCATTTGACTGATAACTTTCACCTATGATTGTCTGAAAATATTAAGCTTGGGAAGTACTAGTGTCTAGGTGTCCTGATTTTCTAGGATGCGGATCCTTCTAGTTTTGAATGATCACCTAAAATTCCACATGACACATCCAGGGTGAGCATGGAAAACAGAAAGAAGACACGTGGTACATCTTTGTTGCCTCTGCAAAGTGTGTAGCTGAGATACCTGGTTGCTACTTTCTTTAACAAAAGCTCTGCATATGACACTTTTATAGACTGAGATCCTTATGAGGTTTAATTTGAAGTAGTTTTGATGATTCATAAATTTTGTAAAACTACAGTCCTAACCTTTTGAGGTTACTTACTTGGTACTTTTGATGTTCTTCAGAATTCAAAGGCCACATGGAAAAACTTCTTAACGAGTCTCAGTTCACATAAGATTTGGTGTGTTCATGGTGCTATGTATCAGGTCAGAACAGGAAAGGAATCAGAAACTCACATGGAAAAACTCTGTGCTAGAGTAAGTAGACATTAGATGTCAGAGTAGGAGAAAGTTCTAAATTCAAGGTAAGGGGGTAAAGTTTCAGCAGTTGGAGCACCATGAGATCCAAATGACTTTGTTCTATGTGCCCAAGTTAGGTTGTTCCCAGGAGGTGGGTTTCATGAGCCTTTGACCTCAAGGTCAGGTTCTTGGATGTAGAGCTGTAAAGAATGTCCTTTTAATTTGACAAACAAGTTTTCCTCTTGGGCTGTGCCTTTTGGTTAAGTATTTAAACATATAATTTATTGTAGGATATAGTTTAGATCAGTATCAGTGTTTCTCAAACTGTTGTGTGCATTGGAATCAGTTGGAGGATTTGTTAGATGTAGACTGCTGGATCCCACCCCAAGGTTCTGATTCAGAAATTGGAGTCTGGGGTGGGCCCAAGTCTTTGCATTTCCAACAAGCTACCGGGAATACCTCTGGTGCTGTTCTGAGATCTTACCTTCAGAAGACATCATTGGATTAGAAGTGACTGTGATTTACTTTCAGATGTAATAATTTCCATACACCAGGGAGAAGATTTTTTTCCTCTTTGAATGACTTTTCCTCTCTTAATTCTCGTTTACCAATCATTTCTATATTGGAATCTCATAATGATATTTGAGAGCTAAGTTTGAGCTAAATTTGGGCTGAGGTGATCAAGCAAAAGGAGAAGTTTGCTTGCCATAACACCATAATTAGTCATTATATACAAATAAATAGGGCCACCAGACCATCATTTTTATAGTATATTGGCCTGAGCAACTGAACCAATGGTGCAGTTATGAAAGCAGCTCAAAATGCTAGGCAATAAATATTTAGATACAGCTGACTCCTGTTCACAAATGTAGGAGCTAGAAAAAGTGTTGCTCTCATGCTGACAATAATAAGAGTCAGATTATCTTCAAATTTATGACTTGTTTTCCAAACTATGACAGAGTGGAAGTCACCAAAACCCATTTGTGCAGAAATGTAAAAAGAAATGAGAGTGAATACCAGAAATACAGGCACATGCTTGGGTGGAGTAGAGACAACAAGACAATAGCCAAAGTTAAACTGAATGAACTCACCAAGTCTAGTAGAACAGAGGAAAATTCTGGAGAAACACAGAAATTGCCGAGACTGAAGTCTCTTATAAGCTTCCATTGTATGAATCCCATCAAGAATTCATAAGAAAAGACCACAAAATTCCTAGGAAGTGAAATTGTCATTGAAATCTGAGGTAGAATTTGAACATCAGTCATGCAAGAAAGACAAAAACGTTTTCTCAGATCCTTCTTAGCTATCACCCTTACAAAACACTTTTCATATAGAATAAAGAACAGATATCAATAAATATTTATTTAATCTGATAAAAAGACATCTATAAAAATTCTGCATTAATATTATATACAATGATGATAAAATGTATCATTTTCTTCTAGGATCAGGAAAAACACAAGTCTATTTTTTCTCACTATTTTCTTTAACACGTTGAATATCTGAGCACTGATATAAGAAAAAGAAAAAGGACAGGAATTAGAAAAAAATCAACACTGAATTTCTTATAAAGGACTTGTATCTAGAATGCATACAAATTCTCAAAATATAGCAATAGGAAACATTAAAAATGGACAAAATATCCGAACAACTATTTTATCAACGTGACATGTGAGACAAATATGAGTAGATTTTCAGCAGGGGGAAGAACAATGTTATATGCATGTAGAAATTTGCCACAATGAAACCCATTAATCTGTATAACCATTATGCACTAATCAAAATAGTGGGGGAAAAAGAAAACTAGAAAATACAAGTTAAAAATATAATGAAATGTTCTAAAATGCTGGAAAAGAAGGGAATAAATTGAATTAGTAAGTAAAATTCTTTCTACCAAGAGAAGTTCAGTTGTATTTAGCTTTGCTGAGACAGTCCTCCAATATTTAAAGAATAAATCATACAACAGTCCATAAACTCTCTGTGAAAAGATAGGAACATGTATGGTTCATCAATGAGGGTAGAATCACCATTATCCCTAAACCAGACAAATATCACAATTACAGAAAATGACAATCCTAGTAAATTGGGCAGAAAAATCCTTCATGGAGTATTAGTAAACCAAATCCAATAACATAAAAAGGATTAATAAAACCATTTAGATCACATCTTAGGAATGTAAGATGTTTCGACATTGAAAGATCAATTTTAAAATATGGTATATTTATAGAGCAAACAAAGATGCCTTAATGATTTCAATCAACACAGACAAAGCATGTGACGAAATAAAACACGACTTCATAGTTTTAAAAATAACCCCAACAAAACACATAAAACCACTCTGATCAAAGTTTAAATAGAACAAAACTTGCTTAACTTGATACAAGGTTCTTCCAAAATGCCAATAGTCAGTATCACCCACAATGGTGAAAGTCTGAATATTTTCCCCACAAACTCAGAAAAAAGCCCAATGTATACACTTTCACCTTTTATGTGTGTCATTGTGCTGGAAAACTTGGTCTGTTCAATTAGAGAAGAAAAAGGAATAAAAGACATCTAGGTTGGAAAATATGAAGGAAGATGTTATTTACTGGAAGATGATATGATTTTGTATGTAGAAAATTCTGAGAAATCCACCAACAATGTTAAAATTAAGATTAATGAAAAATGTACAAGGTAGGCGGAGACAAGGTAAATATATAAGAATCAATCTGAATTCATAAAAAAGTAAAGGAAAATCTATAAACAAAACAAAAATATATTTTAATATAAATAAGAATAAAATTCTAACACAAATACACACCAAGCTGAGCATGATGGCACATGTTTGTAACCCCAGCATTCTGGGAGGCTGAGGCAGGAGGATTGCCAGTTGGAGCCCACCCTGGCCAGATTACCACTTTAGTGAGACCCCATCACAAATTTAAACATTGAAAAGAAAGACTGGCTGTCCCTCACAATAAAGGCCTGCATTCAAATCCTAGTACTGAAAACAAAAGTGAAAACAGAAAAGAAACTAAATATCAAAGTTATGGTAAGTCTACAGGTACCAATTACTATAGTTAATTACACTTGATTAAAATCTCACATCTTGTACAAAAATTAGCTCAAAATGAATCATACATTAAAAATTAAATGTACAACTTCTAGAGAAAAGGAGGAGAAAACTTTCAAGATCTAAGACTACACAGAGTTCTCAGATTACCCCAAAAGGACAATCCCAAAGAAGAAAAAAATTGGTAAAAATGGACTGCTATGCAGATCTAAAACAGCCCCCAAAGTCTCACGTGCTTGGCTTAGAGAAAATTTGCTGTTAGCAGCTGAGGTCTGATTGGAAGATGTGTCACTGGAGACTGATCAGTGCCCTCGTGCCTTGGAGCTGGCCAACTATTGACTAAAGAACTGAACCAAAATACACTTCTCCTCCTTTAAGTTGTGGGGCTCAACTTTGTCTCAGTGATGAGAAAGTGACTGAGACACGAACCTCATCAAAATTGAATGTTTTTCTTTGTGAAAGATCATATTAGGAGAATGAACCTACAAGTACAGAGTGGGAAAAAATGTTTACAAACCACATATCTAATGAAGGACTAGTGTCTACAATACAAAAAAGAATAATAAAAAAATCAACAATGAAAACAATCCACTTAGACTTAAAAAGACATTTCACCAAAACAGACAGGATTAACAAATAACACAGGAAATGATGTCAAGATCACAAGACTTAAGGAAATATTAACTAAAGCCATAATGAGATACCAGTGCATGTCTATCAGAATGTCTGAAGTCAGAGCTATTGGCAATACCAAATCCCAGTGAGAGGGCAGAGAAACTGGATCTCTTCAACTTTGCTCATTAGAATGTGAAATATTATAGCTATTAGGAAAACAGTTTGACCATTTCTAAATATAGGCTAACAAAAAATTAACATATGAATTAGAAATTGAATTCCTGAAATTACTCAGGAAATAAAGACATGTTTGTACAAAAATATATAATAGCCAACATCTGGCCACTAGTGAAGAAAGGCTTAAACATCCCTAACATGGAATATTATTCAGCAATAAAAAGGAACAAACAGTAATAAACACAACAAAGAAGATAAATCTCTTATAAATGATGAGAATAAAAATCAGAAATAAAATAAAAGTGCTTACTGTCATCAAGTTTTATCCACAATTTTACTGGAAGTCATAGGCAGATCTTCTTGAGCAAGAAAAGAAATATATAATAAGATATTTGCATAAAGGAAAAAATCTTATCATTTACAGATTTTTATTCTAAGATAATTATAATTTCACAATTGATTACTCATTAAAATGTTTTATGAGGAGAAAATTTGTACTTGGTATTTAACACATGGTAAACAAATCACTGAGTCATGGAATGTCTTTTGCCAGCACCTCTTGCTCTATAAAACCATCAAGTGTTTTGCAATATACTGATAATATTACCAAACATGGGCTAGATCAATGTACCACACCCACCTCTCTCCTCTATGACTATGGTGAGAGGGGATCTGACCATCTTTGATTACAATCCAAGCTTTGTCACTCCTTAGCTCTGTAAGCTCTTACCTTTCACTTCATAAAAGATGAATTATACATTTACTATGCAGCTTTGTTATGAGAGTAACACTATGAACCTATATGATTATTTGCATTATTGATATTATCAGCAAGAATTATTATTTTTAAAATTTTGTTTTCTTTGCCACAACTCAATCATATGGGCAAAATAATTTTATTTAGCTGGAAATATCCAAAGGTAGTTCTTAGGTTTATAAATCTCAGAAATAAAATCATTCCTAGAATAAAAGAAATAATTGTTTCCATGTACTTATGAAAAATCAGGTAATTTGGATTTACTTTTACCATTTCAGAAAACTTATAATTAGCTTCAAAAATGTTGATTTTTTTGGCATTGATGTAATATTGGATTGAAAGTGCAAGTGTGAACATTAAGAGACAGAAGGCTTGTTTCCTATCCTGCTTACCTTTCCTCTCACCTGCCCAAGAGACTGGTCCGTTTTCAGTCTGCTAATGCAGCTGCTCAGTTGGCAGAGTCCCTCAGCAGACAGATGGGTATCTGGAACCCAATGCAGGCGAGAGTTAAATTGCCACAAGTCTATGGTATTTTTGGAAATGAATTCCTGAACAGTTTCACCCCACCTTCATCCTCATCCATCTTGGTCATCGCAGTTGCTACCATGCCCCTGTTACACCCTCTCCTGCCTGATTGCCTGCTGCTTCTGCTCATTCATAGTTCTCATAATTTTGTCCCAGGGCTACAGCTTTTCAGCCACACTTGGGTTCTCCTGACTTGACAAAATCTTTGGACGCCTGTGCTTCTAGAAGGAGATGCTCTGGCATGGCTCTATCCTCCTGGCAAAAAAGCAGTCACACTGGCAACAGTCACAGTGAGATGAACCACCTGTATTGGTCTAGATTAGAAGTGTAGGTTATCTGTAGCCCTAAATAAAAGCCATGGCTAAAAGGTGTGTCGCAAAATTGGTACCCCTAAAAATGAACCAAAAATTTCCCCTTTGTAGGTATAGACACTGTAGTCTATAAGTGACTTTGCTATAGACTTTTCTCTTTTACCACAACCTTAGGGAAAGGGGAGTAAGAAAAACACTGAAGGCGTATCGGATGACCAACTAAATGCTCCATCCACATGAAAGTATATAGCTCCTCTGCTGCTCCAGGAAACAGTTGCACAGAGAATGAGAATTCTGTGTTGCCAGATAAGCTCATTTCTGAGAGAAATCTGCTATTTACATGTGAAGCATCATGTTTAATGATTGCTAGTACTGAAGTTATGATTCTTTAAATATCACCGCAAGCCCAACAAAAAGATATATACAGGTCAAGTTTGAGCAACTGACCACCAATTTGATATTTCTATTTTAGCATCTGGCCTAAGGGAAAAGGCTGTTTTCTAATACCCCATCTCAAAGGTTATTTAAGCTTCCACTACTGAGATTTTATTTGCATTTTATGTGCAAAAACGTAAAAAATGTAACTGCCATATTTCTTTATTTCCACTAAATGGGCAGGAAAACCTTTGTTAGAGCTGGTGTATGACCTTAGTCTCCTTCAGGTTTAACACCAGTCAATACAGTACTAGAAATCTGTGGAAAGCAGTTTGCAGCCTTAACACTTCATATGAGTTTGAAAGATGGTCTATTTCTCTTTGGCAGATTTTACCACTAGTATTATTTTTTTTTCCAGTTTAACTCACTTTGTGCCTGCATTCTAACTCCTTTTGCTAAACACTCGAAGGTGTGACAGATGCACCAAAGAGAGCATTACAAAGCATTAAGGCATTCCAGACCTCTGTGATGAGAATAATATCCTGGCAAGGAGGAACAGACACAAAGAAAGCAACATATATTCATGGTTTTCACAGATTTATGGCTGTTTCCCCACTATACAAAGGAAGGAGTGATGATTTCTAAATTCAGATACATTCAAAATAAAATTGCTACACCTATAGCATAACAGCACCCACTGACATAACTCATGGAGAAGAACTTGAGGAAGTTTGTTGATTGGTGGGTCAAAAAAATTTTCAGTGGTTTTCCCACTCTATTTTCTTCAAAAAAGAAGGATATTAATGCTGCCAAATAAAAACCTAATATTAGATAATCACAAGAAGTTTGAAATATGCAGAGAATTAAAATAAGAAGAGGTTGACAGACCACTTTTTATTATTAATAATAATCCGAGAAATACTTTATTCTTTAGGCTATGGAGAACTTAAAATCTTAGACAAGGGTCTTAGATTTATTGTTAATGCATTTTGGGACTCTTCATTGCACCTTCTTTTGACTCCATTCAAGTAGGCTTACAATTCAAAACGATCCTTGTCATCTACCTCTAAGACTGACCAGTGGAAACTTTCTTAGCAATTCCTCTCTTCTTAGCTTCTTATTGAAATTCTTTTCAGAAAGATATGAGTTCAATCCAAGTCTTCCACTCTGGAGTTTGAATAAGTATGTGGAAGATCAGGAATGCATGTAAAACGCTATCTGTATATTAAGAATCTAAGATGCATATAAACAACTAATTTCCACAAAAATAAATTCAGTTCACCTAGTTGCATTCAAACAGGTGTAACAAAAAAATAGGTTAATGTGTTCATAATCTTTACTTGCAAAACACCCATTTTGGAAGACAGACTAAAGGAAGATAAAGACAATAGAGTTGTCTTTACATTATATAAATACGTGTCAGGGGAAAAGATACCATCATTCACATGTTTGGATAACATGCTCAGGAGCACATTATGCTGGGTTCAGTGTTCCAGCTTGTCTGGGCATGACAATATATATTTTGGAAAGCAGGCAAAAAAGTTAAAATTCATTTTCCAGGATGGCAGAGGATTTAGGAAAACATATAATCTGGTGGAAGGTCCAGGAGAAGTGACAGACAGGAGAGGAACATTACAGCTGTCTTCAAATATTGAATGGTTGCCTTCCACGTGAAGAAACACTTGCCAGCCTGAATTGTCCTTGAAAGGAGGAGTAGCACAGAAGAATACCAGGAGGGATTTTGCAAAGAAAAACTTTCTAATACTCAGAAATCATCACTGATGAAAAGGACCATTTCATTAAATTATCAATCCCATAGTGGGGAAATGGACAGCTATCTGGATTGAGGATGTAAATCCTTCAAATCTTTCTTCTCTAACTTATTAGGAAATTCTGCTTGTAAAGTGATTGTTACCCAGTTCTAGTCTCTGTGTGATCTTTTCTGTTAGAGATATTCTTTTCCCATAGTCACATTTTTCCATCATTGATAGATTCGAGTGCAAATTGGGTACAACTTGAACTCATTCTCTGGGCTCCATGATGCTAAAATACTTATTGCTCGAGACTACCAACATGTAATAACCCTGCAAAACGCTTAGTAGTAGAATTACTCAAAACTCATTGGATACTTATTTTAATATATTTCAAACTTAGTTATTGAATGTTTACTCTTTTCTGGGTAACAAGATCAGTGGCTTGATAGATGTGATGACCAATACCGTCGCAGACTGCTGAGGGGTACTCAGTGACTTCTGATTCCTGCTGAAATAACCAAATAACAAAGTGATATAGTCATTGTATTCATTGTCAGGCAAATGTTTATATTGAATTCATTTAAACATAATATTTCCAGGTTTCTGCTGAGTGGATTTTTAAATTTTAAATATGAAGTTTAACTGTCTCATCCAAGCCCAGGCAGGCTGGCTTAGTTTCCAAAAGACCAAAGAAAATGTCTGGAGATGGCTTTTGTGAGAGGTCAGGTTTATTAAGGCTCATGAAGGGCATTAACAGGGAAGCATAGGGTTAACTGCAACTTACTAGTGAGCAAGGCTACACAGGAAGAGCACATGGGTCCAACAGCACAGAATCCCACAGAGGAGCCTACGGTCCACAGCATCACTTAGCTCAGCAGCAGCTCAGACTCTTGGCTACTTCAGAGAGGGGCTTGTGGAGTGATGTCACTTTCTCTCTTTGTTCCATTGTATGACCAGCATTCCAAGGAGAAGCTAACTTAACAGATAGGTACAAAGGCAGCTCCTGCAGATGACACTAAGTTGCCCAGTTCCCAGCATCCTTCGAGTAGCACTTATCTAATATACATGTATATTTACATAATTATCAAGACCATCATGAGCAAAAAAGAAAAACTTTTTATTTAGAATTTTTTTTTTTGGTACCACAGATTGAACTCGGAACCTTGCACTTTCGAGGCAGGCGCCAGAACCACTGAGCTAAATCCTGGGCCCAATTTAGAATGTTTTTATTGCATTCATAAGTGTATTTCTCTCTGAACTGTTTTATATAATAGCTCAAGAGTTATAAAGATAACTGATTCTGAAAATGCAAGAATTACAGTGCCAAGCCCCTTACCTTGTGACTTAGCAGATTTATTATACGTCAGTGTTCGTTTGATAGAGAGATGCTTGGAGCCTTGTCACCAGACTCATGGTGAGATATTATGTGACAAAACAGTTCCCATTTGATTACTTATGTAGTAGAGCAGAAAGAATTTTTAAATAACTGTCATAATTGTTATCTTCATTATCTTCATTTTTCATAAATATAAGTGATCTACCCAGGGTGGCCTTAGGCAACATTATGACATAAACTCACTCCTTTTCCCCTGTTCTTTCTCCTCAATAAATTCAATCACAAGAAATCATGTGAGTGATGATAAAAGACTACAGAGCAGTCATTGCGTGCCAGGTTCTTTAAGTGTATCATATCTTTAATCCTCGCCCACTCTTTTCTGTACCTTACTGATGAGGGGCTAAGACAGACAGGCTAAGCAACTTGCTTGAAGGCCCTGGGCAGAGTATGTGTCTCCAGAATGAATGCTACAGCACTAGCATGGGTAGCAAAATCCCCACTGTAAGGCATTTGATTTTACGAGATTTAGTTCAAAGAAATCTCCTAGGAAATAGCCTCAGAAATTCCATTCAGAGAAATTCATGA
The DNA here is from genome assembly GCF_000247695.1 of Heterocephalus glaber. The sequence goes on along the minus strand of NW_004624819.1, from coordinate 4,064,147 downwards.
ACTGACCCTGAACTTCTAATTAGGAAAGGCCTTTCTAATGTTCTCATGGCAGAAACAGTTGGGAAGTTGACCTCTATTATTTAATTTAGGGTCTGCCCAGCTAAAGGATATGGGAAAGGAAGAGGGAATGCAGGCAGCGAAGGAGATAAAAGTGCCATCTCCTTCTCCATGTGTCCTTTGAAGTTTCTCCTTTGTGTCACTTGGTGTGTCACTGGCTTCAGGCAGATGTCCCTTGCTGTAGCATTCCCATGACTTCCTCCTCACCATCCAGAAGGAGCTCCTGGCTCCTTCTCAGTGTCCCTAGAACAGGGGCCCTCCTTCTCTGCAGCACTCCTGTGTTGTATCAGGTTGCCTCTTTCTCACTCGACACAAGTTCTGAGCAGAACCAGGCCACTCTGCCTAGGAGAAAGAGCCCTGCTACATCCCCTATACATGCCAGGTGCCAGGACCATAAGATATTTACGATGCTGATATTTGTTCTAAAAACTTAAAACATGCTTCTGATTTGAGGTATCAAAATGCTGCTGATTTTCACACTGAAACAGAGCTTTGAGGAGAGTGGAATTAGATAGACTGTGGCAATATAGAGCAGTCTGGAAATCTACTCCTGGAAGCCTTAGGGGAAATTACAGGAGAAGCTGCTAATGGAGATAGAAACTGAAGACATCAGAGGAAGCAAGTCATAATAAGCTGGGACACACTTCCTTTGGAGGAATGTCTCTACCTTAATATAGCTTGAAACTACAATTTTTATTCCCATTATTGTCTTTTTGACAATAATCTCTATCTATGGATTCCTTTAAACAGTAGATTTTAAATCAGTGTTTGGATTTCATACCATTACACCCTAAAGCTACACAATATTTAGTGTAAAATAGCACATTGGCCTCTCATGTCTAAAGCATCCACCAGTTTATAAATATAGGCTTTGTGCTGTTAATATTCCATAGTTCTGGTTTCTTATCATAACATTTTATCTCTTAAGCACACATACAAGAGCATTTTATTCTCATATTAAAATGCAATCACTCGTATGTTACCTAAGTGGGTAATAATAGTGGTTGACATTTATGACAAGTTAATCATGTATGCCAGATCATAAACCAAGAACTACATGTGAATTATCTTTTTATATCATCACAAGAATTCTGTGAAGTAGGTTTCATTGTTTTCTTTAAATGTACTTGTTAGCTTATAAATAAATACACAAAATTGTACAATTTATGAGGTACGATGTGATATGTTGATATAGGTATACATCGCATAATATTTCAGTCAGCTTAAATGTATCTATCTCTTTAAACATTTATCATTTATCTCTGGTGAAAGTATGCAGAATCTTCTCCAGCGTTTGAAATATGTAATGCATTATCATTATCTTTTGTCATCCCAGGGTACAAAAGCACATGAGAACTTCTCAGTCCCATCTAACATAATTTAGCACCCACTGATCAGCCTCACCCTATCTCTTCCTCCCTGTACACCCCCCAACCTCTAGTCATTACTATTCTATTCTCAACTTCTATGCCGTCAACTTTGTTAGATCGTGGGAATGTAATTAGGATAGCCATTTTGGTAAACAACAGGGAGTTCCTTCAAAAATTAAAAATGGGACTACCTATTCACCAGTCCCACTACTGGATACATATTTACAGGAAAGGAAATCTGTGCTTCAGAGAGACATCCGCACTCCTGTGTCCATTGCAACACTATTCACAATAGCCGAGAAATGAAAACAACCTGAGTGTCCATTGAATCTGAATGGATGAAGAAAATGGATGATGGAATACTATTTAGTCACAAAAAAGGATTAAATCTTATTATTCATGATAACATAGATGGAAGTGGAGACCATTATGCTAAGTAAAATAAGGCAGGCACAGTAGACAGGGGCCACATATACTGTCACTCATGTATTGAATACAAAAAGTGTCCCATTATTATCATCATTATGATATGATTATTATTATTAATATTTTATTTTACAGATAGGAAAACAGAGGTGAAGCAATTTGACTAACTGAAATATGTCATCTAATATACCATGAAGCCAATCTTTATTCTTGAGCACTCTGAGTTCAACTTAGGCTTTACAGCTTGACCATGAACTATGAAAACCATAGGGAGCAATCTCACATTTGTGGAGAACTATGCTTGTCTAGTCTGCTTGGGGTTTGGTCCCAGAGGTGTCAATTTGTATATGTGCCCTATGCCCTTTAAAATGTAAAGTGTATTTGATCAGAATATCACTCATCTCACTATATAAGGAAATTAACACCCAGAAGTTGTGGATGAATTGTCCCAAATCTCATAGTTCAGAGGTGGCAGGACATCAAACTTTTACCTCTTCCTATTTCACTACCTCTGTATTCATATCTTTTTGTGAAGTCTAAATTCTTTTTCTTATCATACACATTCTTTTTTAATAGATACCCCCCCCCCTTTTGGATATGACTGTTCAACTGTCCTCAGTGGCTAGCATTTCTATGGCTGTTAATTATAAAGTATGAATCTAAAAAGTAGAACTGATTTTGGATTAAACATTAAAAAGATAGTAACAGAATTTTGTCTAAAACTGCATGGTATTGCAATTGCAAATCTAAATGACATATAAAAAGAGAGGTCATATTTCCCATCACACTAAAATGTTCTTTGAATTGCCACTATAAACATGCTATTGTTATGTAAGTGTCCATCCCTTTTACAATTTACCTTGGAAGAGCTTCTTAGTTGACTAAGCATTTTAAAATCTACCAATCTACTCATAAAAATGTCTTGTAAACACAATTGAATCTGCAGGAAGACACTGAGGGCCCTGTCCAGGGGTTTCTCAAAATTGTGGATTGCTTTTCCTCCACCTGCACAGCAAAACCAGTAAACACTGGCTAAATGTGATGCCAGAGATGGCTGATGGATAGCCAATTTGTAGTCAGAAGGAATCTGTAGAAAGTTGCTCTGTGGATAATCACAAAAGTCAGCTGGCTTTGGCAGTAATTCCAGTAAAGATGCTTTTAGCTGCAAACTGGCTCAAATACCAAAGATATTTACTAAATGACATTACTTGGAATTGGTTGACTCTGTTGCTAAGCAAAAATATTGAGTTCTCAGGTTTTTCCTATCTCTGTTCTGCCAAGAACCATACTGGCTTCATCCTTTGGCTCATAGCTAAAGAAGTTCCATGTACCATATCCAGATAAGAATGATATGGAGAGGTTAAAAAATCATTCTCTTGACTATCTTACCAAAGTAAACTTTCTATGAAAATCTTCTATCACTGATTTTCTTTACTTCAAATATTTGAACTGAATTCTCATCAAGAGAATGGATAACTCTCTGAGCATAGGATGACTATTAAAGACTGGGTGAGTTCTAAGTGCAGTTGCTCAGCAATATTTCCGATGGAAAGCTCAATGGAATCTACCTTAAAGCTCTAAATAGGTGGAACATAAGCACATATTTGATTCTTCCACCTGCCTTGAAGGCTACAAGATAAGTATTTTAAACTTACTGCACTATCATAATTATTACATCATTAAAATCTTAAAATATTCCAAGGTACTTTTCTATACAGTCCACCGAATTACCTAAAAATTTGGCCCTTACAAAAATCACATGGCTAGATAGTATAACAAATAGTGTTCTATAGATGCTGTAGGAAAAAAACACCAACTTATTGACTCAAGAAATATAAATACTGGGCCAGGTGTTTAGCTTAGTGGTTCTGGTGCCTGCCACACAAGCACAAGGTCTCGAGTTCAATCCCCGGTACCAAAATAAATAAATAAATAAATAATACATACATACATACAGTGGTACTTCAGTTCATCAACTTAATTTGTTCCATGATTCTGGGTGTGATGGCCTCCTTCATGTTCATGCAGGGAAGATGGCCACAGTCACGTTCCTCACCTGTCACCAGAGTTCACAAACCTGGAAGCAAAACTTTGCTAAAAAATTTTGCTTGCAAACTGAATTGCTTGTAAATAGAGCGTTGGTGAACAAAGAGATTATTTTACATCATCTTACAGTTCTGTAGGGCAGAAATATTATGCAGGTTTCAGTGGGGTAAAACCCAAGCGTTGCCCAAGCAGTTTCTCCTCTGTATGTTCTGGGGAGAAACTAGCTTTCATTTTTTTTTCTTATTTCCAGGGCTACCTGGCCTTCCTGGGGTCATGATCTACCTCTTTTTCAAGCCAGAAAGGGCAGGGTGAATCATCACATTTCATCACCCAACTTGCTTCTATTGTCACTATTCCTCCTCCTAACTTTCTCTTCGATTTCGAGCAGCTCTTGTGAAGACTGGACTCTTCTGTGTGACTCAGGATAAACTCCCCTTGTTCAAGTTGGTTATTAAAACCCTTATTTCCATATGAAATCCTAATTTCCTTCTTCCATGTAGCACAACATATCCTTAGCTTTCAAGGACATCTATGGAGAGCACATTCTGCACACTGCATGGAGATATTATTGTATCTCCTTTTCACCAATAAACGATAAAACAGAGTTTAAATCTCTGAACAAGCTCAGACAACTAACAGCTGGTAGAATTAAGAATTTGACTCAGTTACTCAAACTTCAAACTCAGTGGATTGTTTTAGAAGACAGAAAAACTGCTTCCCAAAGGCATTCTAAAGAATGTTTTCATTTTTTAATATGACACATTCATAAAACATGTAAATATGTAATAGAATGAAACTACAGCAGGAATCATTGCAGGATTTTTGAGACAGGTGGTGGGACCACTGAGCTAAATCCCAGGCCCAATTGTAGGCTTTTTGAATATATAAATATTAATTTTATCAAACACTTCTTTGAATGAATGTAGAGAGAAGAACATAGCATCACCTCTCAGCTTTGGGTTTTCAGCTCACAGTTATCTCAGGGATACTCTCTTTGAGGCCCAGTCTAAGCAGTAGCTACCCTCATCTCCTCTGTCATACGGGCTATTATCTCCCTCAGGGTGGTAATCATGCTGTGAAATAATCACCAACATATTTGGTCAGTATCTTGTATCTTGCTTATCTCACAGACATCAGGAACTTAAACAACCTGAGAATATTGAGTGCATTTCCCTTGATTATTTCTTTATCATCATAACCAAGGTAGGATCCAGTGCTTAGTAGGAAAATATAAGAAGCTATCCAATAAATGACCGGCAATAGAAGAAGGCCAGACTAGGGTGGGGTAGAAGAGGGTCTTTGGCCAACTCTGCTCCTCCTTCAAAGACAATGAGGCATCAGCATTCACTTATGGTTTGATATTCAATTAGTTTCTTATATCCTTTTTATTATATTAAAATAACTCCTAAAAGTAAACTTACTGGGTGAAAGAGTTCATTTTTAAAGTTCTTAAAAAATATTGTTTGTTTTCTAGAAATATGTCAAACTATTCTTACCTGAATCCTTGGCGACAATAATTGACTATTAAAATATTTGTTAATTTGAAAATAAAAAAGAAGAAAACCTCCCTTGTCTTCCTTTAATTACTAAAGGGCTGTGCATTTTTCATGCTTGCTAACTTTTATAAATCTATTCATGATTCCATAGGTTGCAAATGACATTTGCAACTTTATCTCATTTTTAGTCACTTTTTTATAGTTTAGCAGTGTTTTAGTAGATCAATTATATTGAATTAAATTACTTTTGCTGTATTTTCTCATTATGTCATTCATGTTTTTATTTTCTGTGGCATACAGAGAACTTTGATTTTCTTTCACATATACATTATACCTTTTGTTTATGACATCTGGTCTTTGTTAACCTAATATGTTCCTCCTTTTCTTTCTTAATACCTATGTTCTTCTTGGTATCAGGAGTTGAAACCATACAGTTTTTTACTTTATATATGTTTTCATATAGAATTTTATATGTTTTAACATTTTCATCCTACCTTGGCCTTGAAATCTACTTATGATGTTATTTGCAGGTATTAGCAATTGCAATCTGATCATATCTTGTGGATAACTGCCACACTGAGGTTGGTGTCCAGCCATTCTCTCAGCCTCCTTCATCATTTTAATCTCTACCAGGCTGATTTCCAAGGACAGACACTTCTAGTTGGGTCAGTGGTTTACCCTTGGGCTGTAGGAATTCACTTTGCTGAAGTTTCTGGCGAGGCAGAGTGAGTAGAAATTAACATCCACTGGGCAATGCTTACAAATTGTTGCTGGATGTATAGATAAATAGCTCTTTCAACTTTGGGTAAGATTCTTCTGAGGCTTGTGTTTCTCACAGTGTTCCAGAAGTTTTCTGTGAGATTAAGCTTTTGGGGTCATGCAGAATCTTTCCCAACCCCAAGATCACAAAGATATTCTCTTACATTTTGTTTTCTAGTATCATTGTTATCAAATGTAGCTTTAATGAATTTAGAGTTCATTTGCACATGTTGTATGATGTAGAAATTTAATATTACCTTTCTTCAGATTATGAACTATATTTTCTGACACCATCAGCTATATATTCAACTTTTTTCTGCACTGATTAGTGATGCTATTCTACTCTTTAACCTTCTAATTTTTCAGATAGCTCCAATTTTCTGCAACCTTGATCATCAACACTGCTTTACTCACTCTTACTTTATAATGTCTAGAAGCACAAGCATCTCTACCCATATGTTAGCTCCTTATTTCCAAAACTGCCATAGCTCTTCACAGACATTCATATTGTAACTTATGTTCAGAATCATTTTGTCAAAATTCTCAAAAGCAATTCTTCTCGTCAATTGATCAAATTGCATTATATTTATCAAACTATTACCAGAAAATTGACTCTGTCCCAATTGTACTTACAATATCTTGTCTAGATCCTAGGCATATATGTATGATACTGAAAAATTTTTAAGAAAAAAATACCATGAAAAACACATGGCCATTAATACTCTACAGAAAACTCCCCCTCCCTTCAAACACACTTATCCCGTTGCTCTTGCCATTTTCTGAGGCAGTGCTAAAAGCCCTCTTTCATTGAATGCCTTTAGATGAACTACTGTTGCTACCTTGAAGTTCTGAATGGATTCAAAATGCTGACCTTTCACGGTCATTTTGACTTTGGAGAAGAGGCAGAAGTTGCGGTCTGCCACATCTAGTGAATAAGGTGGATGAGGACACCCTGTAATGTCTTTATTTGACAGAAATTGCCATAAACATTTTGAAATAGTTCCAGACATCCAGGTAAACACAAAATGACATTCATGGAAGAGAACATCTAGAACTGATTCAGAAGTGACAAGAAATGATAGCAAAAATGTGTTCAAAGTAAGAAGCATTTTGAAGGTGTTTAATGACAATGTGTCATCTACTGTAATCATTTTTATTTGTAATTTAAACATTAACCGTATGTTTTGATCATACCTTATGTATGTTGAATACATATTTTCAATCATCCAAATCTTCTTTTCTATATTTCTTTGTGACTTTCCTATGCATCTTTCCTCAGAGATGCTCTTTCTAGGGAAGTCTTCGCACATATTCAGTAGAAGGAACTTGTTAAAACAGTATTATCTGGAGAACTTGTATCACTCATATTGCATAAGAGAACTTTGAATGTTAGTAAGGTTGAATCAGAATAATGGTCAATTGTGTTATATTAACAAGAAATACTATAGTATACAAAATCAACTGATAGACAAATATGTATTAACTAAAAAGGGCTTTATACAAGGAAGATAATGATGGCAGAAATGAATAACTGCTGCAACCCTAAATATCTCTTCATTTTTCAGAATGTTATAGACTGAAATGATTTAGTTAGTGATTTAATCAGACTGTCCTGTCACAATCCAAAAGTACTCATTCAGAGGTCCTGTCACATCAGTGCAAATAGTCATTCTTCTGGTTGAACTAATTGAAGCTTTGCAAACCACACATTGTTTGCATCCATTTTTTTATTTAGCAACAGCTTCAGAAATTTTGCATGCTGCAAATATTTTCTACACATAACTTCACTAATCATTACTGAGCTGGGAAGAAAGCCAAGCACTTGATACCCAGGCTGCTTTTTGTGGAAATCTGCATGTGCAGTGCGTTCTCCTTTCTTTTTCCTGGTATGTGTTAGTTAATGGATTTTAATTGCAGGAGAGGTCTGTATAGATTGGGTCAGGAACATAAGATTAAGGATATCCCTGAGGATCAAGTCTCCAGGTGGCTCATTAATCTTTACCTATGTAGCTCATGTTACAGTGGAGATTTTAATCATAGACTGGTATAAAACCTAATTGAAAGTTTAGAGCAGTAACAAAGTTATCAAGTGGACCATTCATATGGCTATATCCTGACAGCAGGGCTCATTCTCACCATCCTGAGAGCAATTTTCCCTTCTGTTTCCAACTACTGAGTCCCAGATGATTCAACCATAAGAATCCCTTGAGTAGCCATTGGCAACTCAAGTGATTTCAACACACACACACAAGTATTAAAAAAAGAGTTGTAGATAGCTGTGCCTCTTTCATTACCAGGAGACCTATGGATCCCTGAGGCTAATTGAAACACTTGCTAAATTACAAATCATATACAAAGGCTGGGTTCGTGGAACCTCATTTTGTCTTATACTTGACTCCAGAGGGAGAGGTCATCTTAGTGGGTAACAATTATACCCTAAATATCTTGTTCATATATATTTCCTACCACTATTTTTGCTCCATACAGCTACTAGTTTCTAATATATAAAAATATTTTTCAAAAGTTCTAATGCTATAGTAAAATCTAGTTATTGTTTCAACACTAAAATGAAGCTGTATGATGTCACCCTTGATGAAGTCCGCTCCTGACTCTCTCCTAGCTCACTCTGTCCCAACTACACCAGCTGTGTATTGTCCCCTAGACTTGCCGCATATATTCCTGTCACAGATACTTTGCAGAGGACTAATGTGATCTTTCCCCAAGTTACCACAGGTCGCTTCTTCCCTTAATACAAGTCCATCTCTAGGTTGACTGCCTCCTGGAATCCATTCCTTATAAAACACTACCTATCATTTTCTTGACCTGGTTCATTTTTTACCTTTGTCTTCAGTCTGCATTCTATACTAAAATTTCAGCAACATGAAGCAAATATTATTTTTCTGTTGTGCCTCATTGTGTTCCCCATTCTATTTTTCGTAAATATTTGTTTATGAGCACTGAATGTGTATAAGAACCACATCTACGTAGGCTACAATGTATCTGACTCTGGGAATATTGAATCTTCAGTTATTATATAGTAAACAAATGTAAACTCAAAATTTGGTATGAATCAGGTGTACTGAGCACTGGGAATACAGCGGTACAAAGGAGACACAATCCTTGATTTTCAGAGTTTACATCCTGGTTTGATTGTTGCTTGTTTTAAGATCATGTGGAAATCTATGTTAATCCTGGAATCTCAGGAAAAAGAAATTCTTCCCATTTAAAGGCTATATCCTAACACCAGGGCTAAAGGATTAGATTTAAAGGATTAGACTCTCCCATTGCAAGAGTTTCTGAGGGCTACAGAGGCAAAAACAGAAGCCGGATCACCATGTCCAGAGACACAGCAGCCTCAGCCCCCAGTAAACCCCACCAATAAAACTCACCCAGGAGAAGCAGATGTGGAACAGTACGACGCAGCCTGTGTTTGGAAAGGGATAACCGCTAGTGATGACTGTATTCAAAGTACAGTTTATGAATAAATTGACAATTTTGAACAAAAATTAACAATACATGATGTTTAAAGAGAGGGAGGAGCAGCTCTAAATCAACTCATTGAGTGTTTCTCCCGATGTAAAAATTTTAAATATCCAAATCAATGCCTTGACTCTATTTTAATAATCAAAAAACATGAACTGGGCAATTAAGTTTGAATCTCACAGAGAATCTCAATGGCAAATGTATTAGAATTATATTGCTCTGCTATTTTATTTCTCTCGGACATGCACCAAATTGGAAAATGCCTATCTGTCTAAATACTATGTTTTCATACCCTCCCAGAGTGAGATTCTGTTTGGTGCTGTTATCCACATAATTAGCTTAACCTTAGTCCCAGAGCCTATTTCTGTTTGTATGAGATCAGATCAGAGCCCTTTTCCTATTAAAAGTTTACATTCATAATGTGAAGGACTGGGCTTGTCCTTGGTCACAAGTCACACACAGAAGGGTTCCCAGGGCTCAAAAGAGCCTTTCTCAGACTTTGCGTCAGCAGATTTACAGATTTAATTAACCCCTATGTGTTCTGTCTTTATAACTATGTTAAAGTCTGTGTCTCCTTTATTCAGGACTGTTTACATGTGTCTCCCTTCCCAGTGTTGTCAACTGCTAGGACAACTCTAGTTCTTTCCTGTTCTTCCATGTCTTGTGTAGTTTCTAACACATTCATAGGAGGTGCTCAATAAAAGCAAGAAAACTATAAAATGAAAGAAGTAATACTCTGGCATCAGGAGACTCAGGTACTTGCTTGGAATCTACAAAGGCACACTATTATAAAAATACCTGCTTCGTTTCTTTTTGCAGTACTGAGCACTGAACCCAGGGACTTTACACTTAGCTATATCACCGCTCCTTACCTTTATTTTCTATTTTGAGGTAAGGTCTTACTAAGTCACTCAGGCTGGATCAAACTCGGGTTCCTACTGCCTTAGCCTTCCAGATTATTACACAATACTAAAGTGGTTCAGAAGAAAAATATTGGAAAATTATTTACAACTTGATTTTCTATGTACTTACTATATACATCTATATACTCTATTATAATTATTAAATTATAATTATAATTACTATAGTATAACTATGATTATATTAGTTATCATTTCTGTAGTTATATTTAATATAGCATAATTATTGTTATATACAATTCTATTATATATTTTGATATTTATATTGAATATATTTCTATTTACTTAATATATCTTTTATATATTTTATATATTATAAATAGATTCATTTCTTTGTTTACCTATAACAAATTACTAAGATAATAAGCCCTCAAAATGTCTGTTTATTATTTTGGACATTTATTTCTTTTTTTCCTAAATTTATATTAGTTTATATTTATAAACAATGTAAGGGAACATTGTGCATTGTGGAGGCTATAGCTAGAAATTTATCCACACAAAATACATTGCTGAAAAAATATAACTACTGGGAATTAGATGGATGTTTCTTTTTAAAGAAAGTCTTCACTTCCCCTTAGACCAGTTATTTGTTCTTCCTGTCTTTAGCTCTTTGTTTAGCAGAAGGGGTCTCTCTATGCAGATCAGGCTGACTTTGAACTCACTATGTAGCCCAGGCTGGCCTCAAACTCACAGCAATCCTCTTGCCTCAGCCTCCCAACCGCTGAAATTATAGGCATGTGCCACCATGTCCAGCTTACTTTAGTATTTTAAAGCCTTTTCTAACAACTGATTTTCTGCACTATTCTTAGAGTAGGTCAGTTAATTTTGCATAGCAAGAGAAAAATTTCCCAGAGATACTTTAAAATATAGCAGAGACCATGAGTGTTTGACTCTTATCTTCTGAAAGATTTTCTAACTTTCATCCTCACAATTCTTTCCTTGAGTTATTTTTAGCAATTAACATTCTCATTCAGGGCACTGCTTTCTGAAGTAGTCATGGAATGGATAGGACTTTGAGGTTTAGAGGACTCTACAAAAATTTGCTCCCTCTCTGCACAGAAACCTTATTTCTCCACAGGCTACTGAACTGTCTAGGGTCTGCACTCCAACAATGGAATCGTCCTCCTTTGGCTATGTGACTGTGTCAGTCACCGACTCTGCACTGTGGTTCCTGTTAAGGAGGGTGTGCCTTTAGAAATAACTTCTGCCATAGATAAGCCATCAAAACAAGGACCATGCAACTGCATTTATGTGACCCAGTGTGAAAGCACTGGAAGCAAAATTGAATCTGATTGGTAGAAGATAATAAAATCTGTGAGTTTCCAGTTGAGAAGGGGTTCGTTCTGCCCTTTCATTTATAACTGCAATGATGAATGCATTATCTTAAAAAATAGGAAATTATCTTCAGTAATGGGACCTTTTGTAGGAAAGATTCAGCCCTGGTTGAGTTCAGCAAGTAGAGAGATAGTTATGATAGGGCACTGGCAACACAGGGGCGACAGACCCATACTCCTTGCCTTAAAGGGACAAAATTAATTAAATTGTTCAGGTGGCTTCAAAACCAAACAAAGCAAAAGTGGAGCTGTAGCTGGCATTAGGGAAAATTCAAAATAAAATGAAACAATTAAGCAGATATTATCTTTGAAGAATCAAGTAATTCTGAATAATATTCAGTAGTATTTGTTGCAATGTCTGAAGTAAACATGGTAGAGCTACTCTTTAAATAATGAGAAGATTCATAACATCTGATATAGTGACATAAACTGAACCTATAGACAAGGTGACAAATGACATCACTTGCCCTCTCTACCTAGGAAGAACATATACTGAGGAGTTATCATCCATCACAGTTATTTAAATGTCCACATCTAAGTGTTTTCTAAGCTAAAGTTGAGTTGGTTATTCCACTGATCTCACACTAGCATGCTTAAAAGACTCAAAAGGCAACCGATTCTGAAAGTCATTTGAGTGAAAGGAATGAGGAATCAAAGCAGTTGTGACTGTCAGTTCTCTCTTCATACTCATGCAATGCATACATATGCCTCAGCACGTCCAACACTGGATTTCTTTCTCCATGGGAGATCTTAACTGAGGTAATTACCCACTACTGACAGTATTTCACAAATTATTATCTCCCTGTTGTCACAATCCTTTCAAAAGATTTAGTATTACTTCTTCCTGAATGAAGAAAATACAAGGATTCTGAACTGTTCAACCCCTGACTCTAAGCTGGCTGTCACACTGAGGGGAGCAGGGTCTGTGTCTACAGTTTCAGGACAAACCCTTATAAGCAGCTATCAGCTCTAACAAACCCACAGATGGAGACTTCTAATGTTTTTTTGAGGCAGAGGGGATATATGTGGTTTAATGACCAGGTACACTTACAGCTTCCCGAAGGTTAAGTTCCCACTACCGTTGCTGGAAAAAATACTTTCTCAGGCAATATTGGACCTTGAACAACAACACCACCAGAAATCAAAGCATTTTCCTAAATAAAAAGGGGTTAAAGAGAGAAAGAACTCCCTGCCAAAAGCATGGTATTTGAGAAAGTGATTGGTATTTCCTTACCATAAATACAAACACGTTTTTCCTTCTCATTTTTTTTTTTTTGACATGATCTCTTCCGATAATCTTTTAAGAATCTGTGGCAGACAGGATTAGCCTATACCAATAAGTTCAAGTTGGGGAAAGAAAAACTCTAATGATGTTGCCTATCTAATATTTATCCTACCTTGTGTTTTTAAATAAAGAAATCCCAATTTTATTCAAGAATACAATACACATAGCTAAACACCTATATTTCCAAGACTCCATTGTAGCTAAGCAGGAATACATGACGAATGGGGACAAGAACATATAAAATGTTGACAGATGTGAGGAAAATTCCTCAATAGAAAGACAAGATACTTGATAAGCCCTCTTTTTAACTCTTCCTCCTTCTTTATTCCTAATTCTTGCTTTAAATGCAAATGTGATAATAGTATTTTCTACAGATGGTCATCATGGACAGGGAGATAGCCTTTGAGGGGGGAGGGTATTTATAATTTAACCTGGACAAACTAGGTGTATTGAAGAAATCTGAATCCTCTTAGGTATACTTGGAGGTGTTATATGGCACTTTATGTGGTTTGAGACAAAACTAATCCTCTAAAGGTTGTTTAAGCCACTGCTATTTATGTTTTCTCTCATACATGACCCCTAATTAATATACCTGTAGTAGACTCAGAATTAACCACCATCACCCTCACCAATTTCTTTCAAAAGACGATGACCAGTAAATAAATGTACCTCAGCAAGAAAAAAAATGAATATTTATTGTGAAATAAATAAGGATATAGATGAAGTGGTGGTACAGGGAGATAATGGAACACAATGGAAGTATGTATTATAGCTTCTAGACTTTAAAATATAAATTTAAAGTAACAAATGAAACAATCTAAAGTATATGACTTCTAAACATTCATTTTAATTTTTATTTATATGTTTTTATAATAATGTTATTTTGACTATATATAAAATAGTTAAATACAAACTCTATTATCTAAATTTTAAATTATTTAAGTTTTTTTATCATACATTTGGTTCACATATGACTACATTATGAATACACTTACTTGGCAGAAAATATATGATTTTCTTATGTAAGATGTATATATATTTTTTCAAATGAGTATCAGTGATATGAGAAAATGTAAAGTTCTCAAAGTTTCTTTTCCAATTTAAGGCTTTGATTGGATCATAAATTAAAGATGAGCCAAAGTAAGGTAGTTCTGAACCTTTAGAATGCTATACAGAAATCATATGGAATGGTTTATCTTTGAGCTCAAGTGACACCACTGATTGCTAATATACTCATTCTATCATTGTGTTTCCACTGTAGCTGTGATAACTTTAAAAGAATTTGTTTCCTCTAAATACTACTTGATACTGCATGGTACAACTCATGTAGGAATGAACGTAAGTGCTTGATCCTTTCTTTCAATTTACCCAGTTTTCAAGAGAATGAATTATAATCCTTGGAATGCAACCAGTTTGTCTTTCCAAATATGTATAATTATAAATTTGTTGGTTAATTTAGTGAACCAGAATCCACTGCAGTTCCATATTCGACTTGATTCATCTGTCTGCTGGAACTTCCTCAAATTGACCTCGTGTTGCTTTGCTCTTTTCATATAACTCTAGTCCAGCCCAATACAGCTCTTTCAGGCTTAGTCTTCCTCATTTACTGTCACTGACTTGTTAGTAGCTAATTCTCCAAAATGCCTTGCTCCTTCACCATATATAATGTGCTATGGCTTGGATAAGATATATCTTATAAAGGCCTCATGTGCTCATGGCTGGGGCCTTGGAAGCTGCCTGAATCATGGGGGCAATATAATTGACTGCTGTTGGGATGTAGGATGTAGGATGTTAGGATGTAGGATGTAGGATGTAGGGGTTCTAGGGGCTTGCCTAGAAGCAATATCTCCCTCTCCATCTCCTCCCTTCTCTCTCTGCTTCATGGTCACCATGACATAAGCAGCTTTCCTCTGTTATTCCATTTTCCATCTTGGCAGTAGCTGACTGTGGACTGCAACTATGAACCAAAATAAATCTCTGCTTCTTTAAGGTGAAAATATGTGATATTTTGTCTCAGAAAAAGAAGGAAAGTGACTAAGACAGACTTGGGAAATGACATTTCTGGAACTTAATCAGAGTGGTCACACCAATTATTTTTAATGTAACATTTATTTTAGGGCATCATTTTGATTTAAATCATGAGGTGGTGTTCTTTTCCCTAATAATTGCTACCAATCCTGTTCTTCCATTTACCAAAATATTGGTATAAAATTTTTCAAACATACAACAAGAAGATAGAATATTTACAGTGAATATTAAGAAAATCCTCTTCTGAAGTCTATCATCAACCTTTACTCTGTTTAATTCATTGTATAACTATTCACATAATCTTACCTCTATCTACCATCAGTCATTCTTATATATGTACTATTAAGAGTTTTATGACAAAATTTATATACCATTAAACTCCTTCAGTATAAGTATACAACTTGATGAATTTTTGCAAATTAAGGCAATCATACAATTAGCAACAAAATTTAGAGTTTTAGATTAACTTTAAGTGAGAACTGTACCTAATAATATACAACATTTTAAAATATGTATATATTGTTAAATGTCTAAATTGAGGAAAAAGATGAATAGCCTCACATAATTATTTTCCATAGTGAGAACACTCAAAATATACTCTTAGCAATTTTCAAGAATATCACACATTGTTATTAACTACAGTCTGTATATTGTACAGTAGATGTTTGGAATATATTCCCCTTAATTAATGAAATATATTACCTTTAACCACCATCTCCCAACCTCCACACGAGTCTGTTAAACATCAGTTTATTTTCTGCTCTATCAGTTCAATGGTCTTTAGATTTCAGGTATAAGTGAGAACATGTTTTGAACATTAATTGTGATATAGCAACTTGATCAGATTAAGAAAAGGTTAGCAGATTAGAAAAGCAAACTAATGGATGTGTCTGGGTGGGTCGTAGAGGCATGATCTTGGGTAATATATATGGCCCCTAGTAACCTTCTTCTCTTGCACTGTGCCCATGCTCTGCTTCCTGGCCAGCCACCATGAACTAAGCACCTTTGCTCCATATGCACCTCCATCATGATGTTTCTCCAGTGGAGCCAGAAAACCATGAACTCCATCCCCTGAAACTTTGAACCATATTAAACCTCTTTTCAGTTACCAATATCAGGCAAAGTTGTGGGTACCAGATATCATGTCCCAGCTCCAGAAAAAAAAGTGACTAATGAAGAAAATTAGTACCAAAACCAGGGCCCTCGCTGCTGTGACTATTTCTGAACATGTGGTTTAGAACCCTTCAAAAGTGGCTTACAGGAGAAGTTTGAAAAGTTGCAGAGATTCTGGTTAGATAAGACTTACAATGCTGTAAACAAAGTCTGATGTGTAACTCTGGTCATATCTCAGACAACCAGAATGCTGATAAAAATACTGACAAGAAAATCCATGGACTGGAGGTTTCAGATGAGAACAAGGATTCCCCTGGCACTTGAACTAGAGGCTGTGTATATTAAACTCTTGCAGAAAATTTGTCTAAATTCTGTTTATGTCCTGAGACTTTGTGGAAGATTGAGACTAAGAGTGATGGATTAGTTAATCTGACAGGAAATTTCAAAGTAGCCCAACATTCAGACTTGTAGCATGGGCATTTCTCATTGCTTTCAGCCAGATTTATCGTAACAATTAGGGCAAATGGCACCACTGAAAAATGTGAAAATCTTAAACTTTGGTCCAAAGGAAACATATGTAAAGCAGGAGTGAGAGGAGTATCAATAAAATAGAACCAAGTATGTGGTACAAGGACAAGAAGAAATATTCTTTGAGAACATCTTAGAAATCAGCAAGGCACTATCCACCTCAGATTCAGGAGTCCAAGAATGTCAACCTTTGATTTGAAAAGAGAAGCACTGAGACTACTGCTCTAGAAAAGCTACCTGGAGAATTGATTTCTCAGGATTTCTTTCCCTATGCTCAGTCATCCAGGTACTCAGAGGTCACTGCAATCATGATTCAAGAGGATCTGACTATTGTTCCAGCTGGCAGCAGAGCTTAGTGTCATCCATGTGACTATGGTTGTTCAAATATGAAGAATAAAAGAGTTTTGGAGTCAGTGAGCCTTCCATCCAGATTTCATAGCAAGTCCTAAAAGACCAGGCCAAGAACACCTAAGAGAGCAGTGTGTAGAGCTCTGGGAATGAAGCCAAATATATAGTGGAGATCCCAAGAAGTTGAAGATATCAGTAATGTGGAATATTTGCCAAGTAAAAGTGCAGGCTGTGAGTAAAACTAGTCCAAGATTGAGGCCATGTTAGCTACAACCAGCAAGAATATATGGATGGGGGTGCCTAAGCCATCTGGAACTTATATCTCACCACCATATGCCATTGAATCCTGAATATCAAGCTATAGGGCCTAATGTTTGCCATGCTGGTTTTGATCTTTCTTTGATCCTATGCTTCTCTATCCTTCTATTCCACCCTTTTTTAATAAGAATCCTTACCCTATGCCATTGTACCTTGGAATTATGTAACTTGCTTTTTTATTTTCATGGTGGCTCAGAGCTAAGAGTTTGCCTTGAGTCTTAAAAGAGACTTTGACTTGGACTTTTGTTTTTTAGCAATGCTGGAGTTGTTTAGAGTTTGGGAAAGAGATTATTGTGGCTGCAGTTGTACACAAGATAGTTGTATCAGGTTAATCATTAGTTTAATATTGTGTTTATTTGGAGATTAATATGTTTTAAGAATTTGTGTCTGAGTGTGTAACAATAAGGGGTGGGAAGTTCAGTTTAATTGTTGGATTGATTGAGTTTAGGAGCCACCTAAGGGATTACTCATGCACATATCATCCCCACACCCTTCCTTTCCAGCAGTGTCCAGCTTTGCAATGAGCTAAGCATCTTTGTTCTGCCACTCCTTCTCCCCCGATTTTTCTGCTTTGAAGCCAGTTGATTATTGACTGAATTTCCTGAAGCCATGAATCAAATTAAACTTCTCCTTTAAGTTATGGATGCTGGGTTTTTGTGTCCCAGTTATAGGGGAGTGACTAATATACATGTGTATTCATCATGATGTGTCTGGCTTATTTCACTTAACATCATACCCTTCTTGGTCATACGTGTTGTTGTAAATGATAGATTTCCTTCATTTTTAAGACTAGTATAAATAAACCTCACATTTTTTAAATCCATATATAGACAATAAAACTACTTTATTTCTTGGTTATTGTGAATATCCCTGCAATAAATATGAAGCAGATGTTGCTTCAACATATTGTTTATTTCTTTTGGATGTGAACCAAGTAGTGGATTGTATGGTAATTCTGTGAGGGTTTTCTGAGCTATTTTTTATAATGACCATAACAATTTATACATTTTTAACAATCTACAGGTGTTCCTATTTCTTCACATTCTGTCAACTCATTATCAATGTATCTTTATAATAGCAATTAAACAGGTATGCGTTAATAGCTCAGTGTGGGTTTAGTTTTCATTTCCTTCATGATTAATGATATTCAGTATTTTTCATATACATGTTGACCATTAGTATGTCTTCTTTTGACAAATATCCAGTTATGTTCTTTGAACATCTTTATTGGCATTTTTGTTCTCTTATTATTGAGTTGTTTGACTTTATTATATATTTTGGATATAATATCTTAACATATGTGTGGTTTACAAGTATTTTCTTTCATTCCAGTTGTCTCTTCTTTCTGTTCTTTTTATTGCTGTGCACAAGTCTTTCAGTTTTATGTAATTCTATTTATCATTTTTGCTTTTGTTTTCTATGGGTTAGAACTATATCCAAAAAATCATTGCTCAAACTGATTATTACAGTTTTCCCCCTATATTTTTTTCTAGTTGTTTTATATTTTCAGAACTCATGTTTAAGTCTTTAATCCATTTTGAACACATGTACATTTTATAACACTTCCATTTCTTCTGAAGTATTTCTTGTGCACATATAAATTCTACATAAATTACATACCTATTGAATGAATAGCATCTATAACAGTGGCCTTTCCCAAAACACATATGATAGTTAAACTGATTGTCAACTTTATCAGCTTGAGAGATGCCTACAAGAATATTAATGCACATTTGTGAGTGTCCGGGTGTGCCATGGAGGCATGATCCTTGGGAATGTATATGGTCACTGACCTCTTGCACAATGGCTTTTCCTTACTCATTCTGCTTTCTACTGCCAAGAGGTGAACAGTTTTCCTCTGCCATGCCCTTCACATGGTACTTCTGCCTTAGAGCTGGCTTACCATAGATTTAAACCTCTAAAATTGTGACCCCAAATAAACCTTTTTTCCTTTAAGTTGTGTATGTCAGGTATTTTGTTCCAGAGATGAAAAGTTGAATAATAAAACACAGTCTTCTAATTCACTGTTTCCAGTTGTAATGAGATAAAGATACATGTAATAAGTTGTGTTATACTATGGCTAATGATAGAAATGATTAGATTTTTGCTTTGTATGGCACACAAAGTTCAGTAGAGATGTTAATCTCTAATTAGTAGCTTTAAAGAAGAAAAGAGTATTTGGCTCATCTTCTAGTTTTTAGTTGTGTTCTCAATAAAGATTCTTAGAAGAAATTTCTTATACAACGACATGTCATTATGTTTGCTTCATGAATTGGATTCATGCTATTCAGTTAGCCACTGAATATTGTGGTGGATACACAGTCTGGTCACAATAATTATTTAAATATTGAACACAAAATTATTATTATTTGATGATGGATTTAAAAGATTCATTCTCATAGTTTTAATTGTTCTTCTTTTAAATTCAAAGGAATATGAGGGTTAAGTATTTCATCAGAATTACGACTGTACTCAGGCCAACAGACTGTATGATAGCTGTTAATATAGATACATTTAAGCCATAATAATTTTTACTTTAGGTAATAGATACATTTTTCTTCATTTCAAGATATTGTATTGCTCACTTTCCATTAACTTAAAAATGATTTTTAAAAAATTCCAAAATAGAGTATCCACTGTGCTCAATTTAATATTATGAATAATTTTTGAGGAAATTGCTTTTGAAATATGTAAATATGTAGTTTTAAAGATTGATTTTGGCTATAAAGAAAGTCTAACCTGTTCTTCAAGTTTTGTGGAGTTTATATGTGAAATATAATGAATGATTGAATTTGCTTAAATTGAAGATACATTGTCATTAAACCCCAGTTTATATTTATAGCAGTTGTGGAGCTATAAATATGAGTATGCATGTATCACTGTAATATAATATCTTAACTATTTTGGAAAGATATCAAAAAGAAATAGGGGGTCAATAGAATTTCAATTTTCAGTTTTTGAGCAATCTACATACTGCTTTCCACAATGGTTGTCTTAGTTGCTTCTCTCATCGGTGGAACAAAATATTGGACACCCACAGATTAAAGCACAAAAGGCTCAGTCTGTCTCACAGTCTATACAGGTTTCAGTCCATAGTCTGGTGGCTCCAAGGCAACCCAGCATGGCAGAAAGGCATAGCAGAGGAATAGCTCCTCATGCTGTATCATTCAGATAGCAGAGAGAGTCAAAGGAGGGGTTGGGAAGGTACAAAAACCCTCCAGGCCATGTGACCAGCCTCTTCTGACCATAGCAAGTTACTTCCTAATAGAAAGTGACCTATAAGCCTTCATAATCCAGTCATCTTCCAAAGGCCCCACCTATGAACACATGAGCCTCTTAGGGGACGTCTATATAAACCATAACAGTGATTCCACACTCAATATAGAAGGGCTTCTTTTCCCCTGTAGCATCACTAGTATTTTTTTATTATTTGATTTCTTGATGATAGCCATTCTTTCTGAGATATGGAATCTCAGTGTTGTTTTAATTTGTATGTGTCCCATGGCCAAAGATGTAGAAAATTTTTTCATGTGTTCATCGACCATTTGTATTTCTACTTCTGAGAGGTGTCTATTCATTTCAATTGCCCATTTTTTATTGGGTCTCTTATTCTGAAATGTCTAATTTTTTGACTTTTTTATATATTCTAGTTATTAGACTGATGAGCAGCTGGAAATTATTTTTTCATTCTATAGTTTGCCTCTTCACTCTATTGGTTGTTTCCTTTGATGTGCAGAAGTTTTTAATTTAGTATAGTTCTATTTGTTGATTCTTGATTTCATTTCTTCTGCATTTAGGGTTCTGTTCAGAAAGTACTTTCCTGTGCCTATATTTTCAAGAGTTTTACCTATTTTATCATCCAGCAGACTGTTTCTGTTTTAATACTAGGCACTTGATCCACTTTAGTTTTAATTTCTTTCTTTCTTTCTTTCTTTTTTTGGTACCAGGGATTGAACTTGGGACCTTGCACTTGCAAGGTAGGTGCCAGAACCACTGAGCTAAATCCCCAGCCCAACTTTGGTTTTAATTTAGTACATGATGAGAAATATGGGTGTGGATTCAATCTTTTGCATGTGCATAAACAGTTTACTTGGCACAGTATGTCAAATAGGATATCTTTCCTTCACAGTAGGAAAGACGACAAAGTGTCCCTCGGGTTGCTTTTGCATCCTCTATTTTGTTCCATGTTCTGTATATCTATTTTTTTTCTATGCCAGTACTATGCTGTTTGTATCACTGTAGCTTTGTACTATTACTTGAAATCCAGGATTTTGATGCCTCCTGCTTTGCTCGTTTCCCAGGATTGCTTTTACTACTCTGGGTCTCTTCCTGCTCCATAATTTTGGGGATTGTTTTTTCTAGTTCTGTGAGGAATGTTATTGGTGTTTTAATTGAGATTGCATTAAATCTATACATCATTTTTTATAACATGGCCATTTAAATAGTTATGGAAGGAAGAAAGTGGTTTCACTTGGTAGAAAAGATGGGTTCAAGTTGTCCTAAATTGTAGTACTCCAATTTTTTTTTTTTTTTTTTTTTTTTGGTACTGTTACGGATATCTCAGAAAGAAATACACAGAGATACAGAATTCGGATAAAATAATAAAATTTCTTCTCATGAGCTGGCGGAACGCCAGAAACCAGTCTGGTCAGTATCCACGCCCCTTTTTTCAGCATTTCCCTTTTTATATCCTTTTTAGCCATTATCTCATCCCCAGTGGTCTTTGATATGTAAATACAATTCCAGTTCCTATTTACAAGTCAGAGACACAAGATAGGCCATATACATTGTAAATTCACCCTGGCATGGTAACTTTGTTAGGTTAATGAAGTTACCTGTTAGAGTCAGATAATCCTCACCTTAAATAAGGAGTTATGGAAAAAGCAAATTTTAAAAGAACACATTACTTATTTTGCTTCTACAACTACCTTAATATTCAATCTATTAAGTTATCTAAAACTTTTCTGTATCAGTGCCAGGGATTGAACTCAGGACCTTCTGCTTTTGAGGCAGGCAGCGGCACCACTGAGCTAAATTCCCAGCCCAAGTACTCTAATTCTTTAACATGTTCATTTCAAAATACATACTGATGATAAATAACCTGAAGTAATACCTCAATTATTTCCTTAAATATAAACCTCCTTTTTTAACTCTATGGTACTTATAATTAGAGTAACTTTAAGACAACTTGTACCATACTGTCCCTCAAATGTTATTTTGGTGAGAGATAAATACAATTCTTCCCATATTAACATGACAAGAATATATTTCATCCAATTATGACAATAACTGATGTCATCCTGCAAGTCACAATTACCACACAGAGACACAAATATAGACACACACACACTCACACACACACACACACACACACACACACACATTTTCCTATTATTTTCTCTGAGACTTTTTTTATGTTGTACTTCAGTCCCCATTTTAAAGTGTAGTCTCACAGTTAAGTTCAGAATGGCAGCAAATCTACAAAGGCAGTATCACTGCATGCCTATTTTAGTTTTTCTATTATTTCTAGGCAATTATTTAAAAATAAAAAATTGGCTGAAAAGAGTAAGGTGACCAAATAGTGTAAGTTTTAATGAAGGCAATAGTATTTACCAGAAAGTGTAGGTTATTAACTGTTTATAATAATATATTTTAGTCATAATGTTGGATACAAGGCATTATAAAGTTTGTACCATCAGAGTTTGAAATATTGCATAAAATCAAATTCATTTAGTCATGAATTTTGTTTTCATTGTTTTTTACCACTCAGTTCTTTCTATTGGAGAAAAAAATTACCTAGTGATGTCTACAGATAAAAAATATGAAAGGTATTAAGACACTTTTTATTATTTTTATAAGCCATATGAATATTTCTATAATATATGTATCACATTTAAGTTAAAGTACAACACAATTGTAAAGAAGAGGCAACACATCATAGTAAATGACAATGTCAGCCAATGTAGACTTGGGACAATAGATGACTATAATTAAATGAATAAACTTTTGAAATTTCCTGTTTTCATTTTGGAAATAAGTGCTCATTAAATGAATTTTATGAAGTAGTAGTTGAAATGCAGAAGATTTAGTTAATTAAATTTTAAATAAATATTTCCAGTGCACTTTACTCTTTCTCTATGTGACCACAGGCCTAATAAATTATGTAAACAAAAATATCCCATCATTTCTTAGAAATAATTATTTTCCAAAACCACAAATTAAAAATTTAATGACATGATCAACCATGGACAGTAAGTTATAACTTATTAAAATATTTTATGAAAAAAGAAATACCAGCATTTAAAATCTCATGTTTTGTCTCTCATAAATTATGAATACATGCTATAGCTGCTACCTTTGTATTCACACAGAGATTTAGCTAGTATCCATAGTGTGCCAGAAGTTTAGTCCTGAAAACTAATATCTGATCTTTGGGGTGAAAATTTTTTTTCAGTTTTTTTTGTTTTAAGCAGATTTCTTTACATAAGGTTTTGTCATTTATTTATGATGATGCTTATTTCTACTATTCCATATATTTGGTATTTACTTTGATTGTTTCTCAAAATTGAATGGATTTTTCTTTTGAAATCATACTCTTCAGATCTCTGAACCATGTCCAATATTTATGTTTTTATACTCTCATGTTTTATTTGTATTTTACTCTTACTTTTCAGGAATTCTGTGGCAATATTGCATAAAATATGAACTCAAATATATTTCTTCTTTCAGTACTATGAAACTTTACATATATAAACAATTCTTTAAAGAATTTAAATACTTTATTCAAGTTTTTGCTTTTCTATAGTATGGCTCAAATTATTAATAAATCATCATTAAAAAAATAAAATTAGAAAACATTTCTAAACCATTTCCCCAAGTGAAACCATATACTTGATAATTTACATTAATTTATTTTTTTTAACCAAGAAAAACCTAAGAAGCAGTGAGCAAAATTTTAACTAAATCAGATTCAGAAATTGCTGACACAGATAGCTCCTTAAATTAGTAAATGGAGGATTAGCAATAGACTCTAAATAGCACATTGTATTGGATCAATAGCATATATGGCTCACAAATTTTTTATCCAATACTTAGGTACACATTAAAAATGTGCTTGTATAACACTTACTTTCCAAGAATGTACATTAGTGCAACCAACTGGGGTATGTACCTTTGTGCTTGGTTTTGCTCAAAGACGATGTGTACCAGAGTGACATCTAATACTTCTCCCTCCTTTTATAGGGGCAACATTAAGTCTCTTTGAATAAATTACATTCTTATTTGTATTCTTTCATTTTATTCAAGGGAGAAATGGCAAGATTTCATGGCTAGCTAATTATACTTTTGATATTTCCACTACAAACATTTCTCATTTAGTTGCATAACTCGTTTTTTTCTATTTGAATTGTATCAAATACCTATTATTGAATAAATTTTAATCTGAAAATTAGTCAAGTAAAGTTGAAATCCTCATCTCTGCTACAGTTGCCTGGGTTCACTCATTAGGATGCTGTGATTCCCCAGGGACCTACTTTTCCTCCTGCCCTTCCCATTATAAAAGTCTTACTGAATGCTGTATGTGTGCAGTGGGTGGGTACTTACATTACACAGGAAACTAACCTCACATATGGCAGCACTCAAGCATCCTTGCCAATTACTTCATAAAATGGAGCTGATTCAAGATTCCTTAGAGCTGGTTTCCTCAGCAGGAGTTCATGTGGTTTATGACCTCGTATACCCTCCTCCAAATGGTGCACTACATTCGGCACCTAAAATTAGAGCTGAACCTTGCACCATGACCGTATCCTTTTGATGCTTCTTGCTTTTTTTTTTAAGAATTGAATTTTCAAACCTGAGGACATTGCCTAATCTTTGTGCTTGAAGTCTGACAAAGGCATTTAAGCCCAGAGTCTTGCTGTTTCTCAAGCAAACCTCCTTAATAGAATTGCAAATATCTCTGCCAAGTGTATTTTATTGCCATAACAACAATAAAGTTTGAAGAAAGTGAGAATCTCATTGAAAAGGTGCCTCTCCTATTTCCTACCAGAGAAACAAACTTCTGAATCTTCTGAGCCCAGGTAGTGTGTGTTAGAAAACACTCCCAAGAGTCCTTTGTCTACTTTTTACGTTGTTCATGGTTCCACTCACAGCAGACACTCAAACTCAGTATCACACAAGAAAAACTCATTCTATATTCATGAACTTGTTTGTGCTCTTTCTTCTGTCTGCTTTGCTCTATTCCAAGATAATCACAGGAGGTCCCTTCTCCCTTAGTTCAATGCCCACTCCTGATGCAAAGCCCTCCCTAATCATGTCAATTTCTCCACACCAACACGAAGGCTTCATAAGGGCAAAGAATGTATTTGTTTGAACATATCAAACAGTTCTCTGTTAAATTTTTAGATAGTCAAAAAATACTAATTGAATCAATGAAATGACATTACAACAAATCTATGAAGCTACCAAAAATACAGAGTCTATTGAAAATAAATGTCACAATTAAAAACTGTGTTTGCTCCAATTTTTTAGCTTCTACACTCCCTAATTTTCCCACTGTTAACAGCATTGCTTCTGTTGGATTTAGCTGTTCAAGGCTTTATTGCTGTCCTTAGACAGACAGCAGTGCATATGCCTTTGCATCAACTTGACATCCTTGGCTACTTGGTGATGTACTGAATGAGTAAATTAATCCATTTAGCATTTATGAAAAAATATTGTAATTTACCAATTGGTATTTCTAAGTAACTGTGTTATATTTCCTCAAGAATCATAAATAGCACCTGGGTTGAATACATCTCCAAGCCATTGTTTAAAATGTCTCAGAACCATCTTAATTCACACTTCAAAAGAGATTTACATCTGTATTTCTTTAATTATGGCTGGATGGAAAATAAAAGGAATAAAAATACTAAGGCTTAATTAAGGTAATTAGCCAAATTTGTTGCTGAATGCTAATCTTCCTTTGATCTTCAGGACTTATTTATCCAGGCTAAATATTTGTAAACAATTTCACTTTATTTAAGAACCTCCTTACACAATCATTGTTTTCTCTTAGGCCTCCTGTGTGATCTATGTGTACAGTGCATGCTTAACAATTTTCATTTCTTTTTTTTTTTCCTGGTACTGGGGATCGAACTCAGAATCTTGTGCTTGCAAGGCAGGCACAGTGACACTGAGTACATCCCCAGCCCATATCCTCAATAGTTATTGCATGAGCACGATTGCTGGGTCATGACATAGATATCCAGGTGCCAAGTATCACCATCATTCTCATGTCATCAATCAGGGTATTTGGTTACCACTTGATTGGAAATTACTGTTTCTACTTTATTATTATATTTTTTGAGAATAGAACTGTAAATAAGCCATCTTTCCCACATGAATGGCTTCCCTTAAGTGCTTTGAGCTATTAGATGAAGATTATGTTTCCATTACATTGCAAAGCAGAGCCAAAGTAAGCGGAAGTAAGAACATTTATTTCTAAGAGCCATTTGAATATACAACTCTAAGATTAGGATCTTTTCTCCTCAAATCCACCTTCAGATGCTGAAAAAATTATATAGGGATTTCTGCCAGTGAGTCATGCCACCACCCCAGCCTAGCACTTTCAGATTGCTCCTTAGGTAACATGATGGAGCTGGGACAGAAGCCTCTACAGCTGCAAAAGAACAGACTGCCTGGGTGAAAATTGGTAGGTTTAGACAGTTAATAAGGGGCTGTTAAAAAATCAGTTTTCAAGAATGAGTAAAAGGGGTGACTATGGAAACAAATAATTAAAATGGCAACTCTAATCAGCTGCTTCTAGAAGGTTATTAAAATAATTATATTACCATATTATGACTGCCAGAGAGAAGCCACATAGTATAGATGAATAATGAGTAAAATTCACTGACTTCTAAAAGAAGTTTGGTCATCGTTTGACTTTTGAAAGAAACACCTTCCTTCTTTCCTTCCTTCCTTTCTTCCTTCATTCCTTTCTTCCTTCCTTCCTTTCTTCCCTCCTTCCCTCCCTTTTTCTCTTTTCTTTTATTTTCCTTTTTCTCTTCTTCCCCTTTCTTTCCTTTTTTAATACGAGAACAAAAAGAGAATGGAAAAAAGCAACAAATCCAAAACAGAGAAATGAATAAACATTTTTTATTTGTTGAGAGATTATACTTCATATTAGAATGGAGGTAAACTATGGGAATCCTGAAGGATACATTACAACTAAGGAATAACTTTTATTAATCATGTTTGAATTCTTAATAAGATTTTTTTTAAAACACAACATTTTGTTTTCATAAGCTTCAGTCCTTCATTTCAACATATTTATATATGCATATACTATAAATGCATATATATATATCAAATTTTCTTTTTCCATTCATCTGTTTATAGCTACCCAAGCCAATTCTTAATCTTTGCTATTGTGTGCCACAATAAACTCGGATATATAGGTAGCTCTTTGGTATACTGACTTCATTTACTTCATATATATACACATGAGTGGGATAGCTGGATCATATGATAGTGCTATTTTCAGTTTTTTGATTAATCTCCATAATGTTTTCTATTCTGGCTTACTAATTTACATTCCTACCAACAGTGTATAAGCATTCTTTTCTTACCATAGCCTCACCAGCATTTGTCATTTTTGTTTTGTTTTGATAACCAGAATTTTATATTGATAGAAATGGAAAATGGTAAAGAATTTCATAACAGGAATTTTTATTGATAAAAAATATATGGATGACATTTCTTATTTGTCTGTCTTAGTAATTATTTTTGGTAGATTAAATAGGAACATTTTGTGTCAACAAATCAGTTTGAAGAATTTTCTTTTTCTTTCTTTTTCCAGTAAGATAAAGGAAATATTGACCAACGATTTTGAAAAGTTTTCCTTAAATTCATATTTTAATTCATCCTGCCATTTATCCACCATATATTGAGTTCAATAAAGTCTCCCAACTTGACCAAACTTTAGTCAGGCTCCTGTGAGCCCCCTTCTTGTCAAGGCCTTCATCTTGACCTCCATTTTGTCTTTGGCCTATTACCCCACTTTTAGCAAAGTATCATGCTGTAGGTGTTTGCTGAGAATTTCCACACCCTTCATATTTCATTCTTCTTCTCCCAAGTTTTATGTCTAAATTGTTGATCTATCTTTAGCAAGAATAATTTTGGTTCATTTTAGAGAATCTTCCTTCCCTGGATGTATTCTTTTAGTAATTTTCTATGCAGTGATCTCCTCTTCCTTCTTCTTGGCTATAAGCCTAATTGTCTCTGTTGTGGTAAAAAAGAAGCCCAACTGTAATACTCCTACCACAACAGTCTTGCATAATGTCCTCATTACCATTTTAAGAAGTGTCAGTATACTTACTTCCTTAGCAGTATGATGTTCTCAAGTCAGATATGAGCAGACTCATCATTGAAACTCAGACTTCTTACCCAGGACTCTGTACATCTTTGAAATCTGTTTTATCATTTCTGGTTGATTGTAGATCAATTGGTGAGTCCTGTTATTGTTCCAGTCTGATGTTCTGGTTGATAGTCTCAAAACACAGTATAGACATATTTTGATTTTTAAGTTTTTGAGTATACCCATGAGGCATCTTTAAAAAACCCAATATTTTTTGTTTATGAGGAACTATTAGTTAAAAACATAGGAAATTCCCCTGTTGACTACATCCTCCACCATTATGGCATCAACTCTTTCTACCATCTTTCCTTTTATCTTTTCTTGTTTTACTGTGTAAAAGTATAATGGAACTATTATATTTTTCATACAGACAATAAGGGAATCATTGATGTGTAATACAACACATTTTAATTATTGCAGTAGCCAAGGTACATCATGATGGCTCAGGCAGAGGTGATGGCAATGCAAATGGTCATATTCTGAAGTACAATATTTTGAAAAAAGAGCTGACACAATTTTCTGATCATTTGGATACAGGATGTAAGAAGATTTTAGAATCAGTGATCATTCCCTAGTCTTTGGCCAGGGTGATTGGAAAAATGAAGTAGCCATCTATGGAGATGGGATGATTTAGGAAAATCACATTTGTCAAGAAGATTGAGAGTTCACATGTGAACGTATTACTTGTGATATACATAATTGTGATAAGAGATGTTGATTATACAGTTGGATATATGATTTTGGTGTTCAAATGAGATTTCAAGCTGGAGATATAAATCTGAAGGTCAACAGCATTTAACTGTTATTTGGGCAAAAATATGTGAAATCACCAATGGTGTGAGTATGAAAAAGAGGATCAAGGACTGAGTTGTGGGTAACTCTAGTGTTTGAGGCTGGGAAGATGAGACGAAATTGACAAAGGAGCCTGAGAAGAGCAGGAAGTGAAGTTCCACTTTCTTTATTGTTGGCTTGGTTTTACAAAGGACAATTGAGAATATCATCTAGGGAAGCTGAGGATCTTCCCATGCTGACTCCCCTAGTTCTTCTCCACTCCTATCATCTCCATTCAGCCTTTCAGCTCTCTCAGTCTTCCCTTTCCTTCCCTGGCTACTCTGACATTACTCCCTTTAAAACCCCCCCTTCCTCAGTCACTCTATTACCCAACAGAACTTTCCCTTCCCACTTCAGTTGCTCAAGTCCTTACAACATATCTGAACAAGTGAAAAAATATATTCTCCACAAGTCGTTAAAAATTGGTCACGAAATTTACATCGCATATGTATCTTTATAACCAGTTATTGGGTTCTATGCTTACAAACTCTGCATGTTTTCACTTTTTTAAAAACTGATACCAGGGGCTGGTGATTTAGCTCAATAGTTCCAGTCCCTGCCTTGCAAACCCAAGGTCCTGAGTTTGATCCCCAGTACCAAACAAAACAAAACAAAACATACCAAAGTTATTATGATCTACAGGCTATTCTTTTGAATTTTTAGTTGATATGATTACATTTCTTGAATTGTTCTTTAATAGAATAAGAAATTACCCTGTGACCTCTTTAGGAAGCCAGGGATAGCTGTGTCCAATGCCTGGAGTTGGTTCAGATAATTTGCGGGCTAACAAGGTCTCCTGCACTTCCTTCAGCCTCAGGTCACCTCAGGCAAATTGGTGCATTAAATACCATCTTCCAAGAGAAAGGATTGCTCTGGATAAATTACATTTATGAATGAATTGAAACATTCATTGTTAATCTCAAAAAATAATTTTATGGCATTTAAATTGTGCTCTATTTCCCTTACATTTTATACTCATTTTAAAGCAGTGGATAACATAACCTTAGTGGTGCATATGTGTAAAGGTGTCACTGCTGACATGTCTTGGTAACCATGTCTTTAACTTTTCAAATAAATCAAGCCTTAACTGCTTAAATGATACAGAAAGAATGAAGCAGAGACACAGTCTGTTTCACTATGGTTTAAATTTTTTTTTCATCATAAAACAATACATGGTAAAAATTAAGAATTTTCAGAAATTTAATAAAAGTAAAATTAAAATTATCTAAGAACCTATCATCCAATAATTTTTATATCAAATAATTATTCTCTCAATTTTGATAATACCCACCCAGTCACCTTAATTTTGTAGAACAAACATAAGAATAAGAATGTGTAAGATATTATAATACTTTTCACTAAATATGAGATAATTAAATTTTCTTGTACCATAAACCCAAAAACAAAATAATTGTTTATAGTTACGCTTTAATGTATTAATTAAGATAAAATTGAATATTAATATTGTTAGGTTTTTCATGGTATTTCTATAATGAAAACATTCTTTTATCATTTGAAAATCTCTTGACATTAATATCTTCTCCATTTTTCTTTCTTATTGCACTTTGTGTTGTTTTCTGTCACTAAATAACATATTTTCAACATTTATTACTCTGATTCTCTCTATATACACACACACATACACACATATACACATACACACATGCACATGCACACTCAGGGACATACACATGTGTCTTTCTCCCTCTCATTATTCACCTTCCAACTACAATGAGAGGTGATGCTTTCTAATCTGTTGTTTGCAAGTATTGCTGAAATTTGCTCTTATTCCGTCTTATTGGATTGGTTTATGATTAAATTCCTGGTTCCATATATTTCTTTGTATAGCCTTTTTCTTTTAATCTACCATCATTCACAGACCCTTATGGTACATTAATCATTCTGTTTGCCCTTTCGTGTAGTTTCAGGATCACCAACTCATAGTTTCCTCATTCCAGGTCTATTCAAGCCTTCTCTCCATCTGCACAAAGCACTTTTGCTATGGGAAGTCTCTTAGGGCTGGATTTCTTATTGTTCCTACTTGACTCATTCAGGCTTTACTTGTGGTAGTCTTCTTTTCAGGAGGGGCAGATGAGTCTGGCTGCACTCGTTTATGTCAACATCCTTTCTATTTTAAAATTTTTATGGTACTTTTCATTTTTCAATGAAGAAGTTTTCTTTATTTTAAATTCATTTAGGGGGTGACTCTAATGAAATCTCACATATTTTTCTTTCATAATTTTTTCTTTTGACTTTTATTTCTTTGGTCTTATACTTAAAATAGACATATATTATTATTTAATGCTAGACATTACACAAAAATTATAAAAGCCTCCAATAATATATTCATTAAAATAAACAATTTCTACTTATAGATCCTCATAGTTTGCCAGATATATATTTTAAATTGTTGAACTTCTTCATTTTTATGGACTGTGTCTCTTTGTTCTATTTTATTCCAAGACCGTAATTTCTCATTCCCACTTTGCAAATTTTTTAGTCTCAACAGAAAAGCTCTGTTCCTTACCAAGCCTACCCTACCTTGTAGGATTGGTACTGCAAAATATATCTCTGGAACACTGGTTAGCTTCTATACTTATCCTTTGGCTCTTCACTTTTCTAGGCACATTTCTACTCATTATGAAACCCTATTCTGTGTTGAGTTTAGAACTCATTATGTGAGTGGACAGTTGCACATGGCTTTTAAACTCAGTTTACCAAATGCCCTCTTTGCAAGGTTTTACCCCTGAAGTCTTACCCGTTTTGGTAGACTTCATCTTCATTTTGCCTTTTTCAAGTGGATTTTACTCTTCAAGTCAAAAGTACAAATAGCCATAACTGTTTTTAAAAATGAATGCATATTGAGGTCATACTTTAAGTGAAATAAATAGGACACACATGTGTAAATACCGAATACTATCTCTAGTGTGAGAAACTGAAAGTGTAAATAAGGATGAAAATAATTAAAATGAATAATTGATAATTTGAAAGAGGAAAAGGTCCAAAGGTGGAGGGGTGGTGGGAGGGGAAGGGGAATGGGAAGAAGGGAAAGGAAAAAGTATGAGAAAGAAAAAATAAAAGGAAACAAAGTCTATGTAAATAGGGAAGGGTGGTGGGCATGAAGGGTGCATAGGTAATGGGGAGAAAAATAAGAGCTAGGATACATCAAGTTCAGGTACAAATACCCAATGATAAATGTAAATATATTGTATACCTAAAATGTACCAATTAATATATTTTTTAAAAAATGATTGCTGAATTGGGGCCATCATCTGTGTCTTTCTAGCTCAAACATCTTAGACATTCAAATCTTACCTTGACTACTCTTCAGTGGTTTCGCATGTTTTTAAATACATTTTTTAGTTTCTGTAGCTTCTCTCATGAGAAAGCTGTTCTAACACAGGCTACTCCATGAACAGACAAGAAAACAACTTAATTTATGCCAAGGTTAATTTTTAAAGATTTTGGAATTATTAATTTGCTGCTGGTTTGACTCTCCATGTTATAAAATGCTTCCTTGTCTTCACTCATGCCTCTTTTCAAAGTGAACTGGTCAGGTTTTTTTTCTTCAGAATTATAAGAGAGGATCTATGCACCCCACCCCATTGATGCTATCACAGCCCCAGGGTTTGCACGATCCACATGGGAGGCAGGAGCAGAGAAGACCAGCCCAGCTAACCCTTGCCTAAGCCACCAGAGGCCCCAGACCTCCTGGTCCCTGTGGGAGGCAGGAGGAGAGAGGACTCATGGGCACCACATGTGCCAATGCTGCCAGGAGCCCCAGGCCTCCTGCACAGACCTGTGGGATAGGTGGGAGGAAAGCAGACCTGTTGCCGCCACCAGTCTAATCTGTGCACAATCTGTGCAGGAGGCAGGAGGAGACCTACCAAACTGCCAAATCCCAGCAAGCTCTCCTCATTGGTTCTCCATAGCACAGTGCAGTAGAGCTGACAACCAAAACACTGACATGATTGACAATGAGACCAACAGCCAGAAGAGCTTCACTCCAAGACTGAAGTGTTACCCTACCACAGAGACTAGGTGAGAGATAGCTTTGGGAGACAGGTTTGGAGAGGTGGAGAGCTAAACAGAGATCTCTGGAGGGAGGCCAGGTTTGGTGGGAATAAATTTCAGAAGTAATGAGTGTGAAGGAGATGGCATTTAGTCCAGTGGTATGTTTGAGTTCTTGCACCACTGCTTACATTCAGCACAAACCAGTAGTCTGAAATACTGTAGGTCAATATCTAGGTGGCCTCTGTGTTTTCACTAAAATCACAGACCGCTTTGTTCTGGTTAAGGGCAGTTCTTGAGTGGTACTTAGGGCACCACTATTGTTGCCAACTTTACTTCCATAGCTAAGGTGATAGTTGTTGCTGTTTGTTTGTTTTCTCTATATGCCAATAGAGTGGTACCTTGGTTCATGAACTTAATTCTTTCCACAATTCTGGTCACAAACTGAATTAATGAGAAGCAAATCAAATTCAATGGGAAAATATGATTTACTTCTAGAGCAAATTGTGGAAAGAATTAAGTTCATAAACAAAGGTATCATTGTATCTGCATTTCCTACAGCTCACTCCCAAAGAATCAGGAACTAGGCCAAAGAAGCCACAAACATCAGCACAAAAAGCAAACAAAAAACAACAAAAAAATGAAAATATAAGGCTGCAGAATGAATCAAAAAACTCCTAGCAGAAACACCAAAGCAAGTAAGAGTAATGATCTTATTTTCAGACAAAGTAGATTTCAACACAAAACTGATCAAAAGAGCCAAAAAGAACTTTATGTATTTATATATATTATAAATTTATATATATATATTTATATATTTGGAACTAATCAACAGGAAGAGATAATAGCCACACAGCTGAAAAGATTGAAAAGGTATAAATGGAGGTAAAACAGTTGAATAAGAAGGTTGCTGAATTTGAAGAAGATATAACTAATCAGATAATGACCCTAATGAAACAAATCATCAGTGGGTCTAGACAGGACTCTAATAAAAAGCTAGATGGAGCTAAAGAAAGAGATGCAAAACATTAATGTCTATCATAGGAAAGAATAGGAGTCAATTAAAAAGTTCCAAACAGAAATTCAGAAGATTAAAAATACAATTGAAAGTATAAGGAGCAGGAGTGACCAATGTGAAGATAGAGTATCAGATCTAGAGGACAGGGCTGTGGATAACAATCAATTAATGGAAAATTACCTTAAGAACAACAAGAGAACATGAAAAATGGATCCAATAGCCACTAGATGACTAAAAGAAGACTAATAAAAGAGTAATTGGCATTATTGAAAAGTAAGAAGATAGTATAAAGGCCATAACAAACCTGTTTACAGAAATAATAGCAGAAAACCTTCCAGACATGGAAAAAAGAATTTAACAAAAAGATTAGTGATGCCTAAAGAACCTCAAATAGACATGATCAGAAAAACATCACTCCATGCCAAATAATAATTAAAGTACAGAAATGCAACACAACAATAGAATCTTAAAGGCTGCTAGAGAAAAGCAACATATGTCCATAAAGAAAAATCCATCAGAATTATAAGAGATTTTTCACCACAATCCTCAAAGGCAAGGAGAGTTTGGAATGAAGAGTTCTGAGCTTCAAAAAAAAAAAAAAACAAACTTCCAAACCACACTGTTATATCCTGCAAAATTATGTTTCAAAATTGATGGAATAATAAGATATTTCCATGATAAAAGTGAACCAAAGGAATTTCATGATCACCCAAACAACACTTCAAAACTTTCTCAAGGATATCATAGAAAGAGTTAATGAAGCTAAGAATAATAAAATGTCTGATAATAATGTGTCAGGTATGGACTAATTAAGTAGAAGGGAAAGAAAGCAAAGCAGCAATAGGAAAATGATACAATGACAGGAATAAGTCAATACCTCAATTATAACCAACAATGTAAATGAGCTTAACCACCTAATCAAAAGACAGATTAGATCAAGAATGGATCAAGAAACAAACCCAATAGTATGTTTTATAAAAGAAACATATTTAAAACAAAAATAAATTCTTAGATATAAAAACAATATTCCATGCAACGGAAACCCCAAAACAAGTAGAAGTAGCTATCCTATTTTTAGACAAACTAAATTTTATCCCAAAGCTAGTCAAAAGAAGCTAAAAGAACTTTACATATTGATTAATGGAATTATTCAATAGGAAGAGATAATAATTATAAATGTATGTACAACAAACCATAGAGCACCCAGCTTCACAAAACAAATGCTAATGGACAAAAAAGATGAAATAAATAACAACACAATTATAGTGGAAAATCTTAAGATTTCATTCTTTATGCCTGAAAAACATACATCCATTGTGCGCATGTATATATATATATATTTTTTTAATCCCTTCATTTGTTGATGGGTACCTAGCCTGATTCCATATGTTAGGTAATGAGAATAGAGCCACAATAAACATGGATACTTCTTTGTCATGCTGATTTAATTTCCTTCTGTTATAAAGATAGAAGTGGAATAGCTGAATCGCATAGTGGATCTAATTTTACTTTTTTTCCCCCTTAAATTCTTTTATTAGTACATTTTAGGTATACAATATATTTTCATTTATCATTGGGAAGTTGTACTTTATATGATGTACCTTGGTTCTTATTTCTTCCCCATTCTCTGCCCTTCCTTAGACTACTCCACCCTTCCCTATTTATAAAGACTTTGCTTCCTTTTTTCCATTTCTCATAATTTTTCCTTTACCTTCTTTTCTTTCCCCTACCCTTCCCACTTCGCCTTCCCCTTTGCCCATTTTCTTCATATTTCACATTGTTTATTATATCTTTTAGCCCTTATTTACACTTTCAGTTTGTCACACTGGAGAAACTATTTAGTATTTACACATGTGTGTCCTATTTATTTCACTTAAGAGTATCACCTCAGAGTCATGCAGAGCACAACAAATCAGCCTGCTGCAGACAGGCAGGGACCCCAGTCACGCAGAACATGCCAAATCAGCCCACTGCAGACAGGCAGCCACCTAGTTCCACACTATAAAGACACAGAGGACACTGGACCACCAGACCACGGTACTGAGTCATGCTGCTCCCAGCCCAGAGGTAGGGGCTTCTGAGCCGCCATCCCTCTAATCCTGGTCCAGAGGAAGGTGCTTCCTGGCCACCATCACTCCTGCTGCTCCCAGCTCAGAGGAAAGGGCTTTTGGGCCACCTTCTGTCCTGCTGCTCCTGGCCCAAAGGAAGGGGCTTCTGGGCCACTAACCCTCCCACCACTCCTGGCCCAGAGGTACGGGCTTCTGAGCCACCATCTCACGGCTCCTGGACCAGAGGAAGGGGGTTCCCAGCCACCATCCCTCCTGCTGCTCGAACCCCAGAGGAAAGGGCTTTTGGGCCACCATCCCTACCACTGCTCTCGGCCCCTGTCCCACCTCTCCCAGCTCAGAGGAGGTAATCTGTGCAGGCACAAACAGCCACCCCCTGCCCCGAGTCGAAATGAGAAAACACATAAATAAGTCTCAAAACCAGACTTCCAGATCACATACAGCAACCCCAAAGGGAAATGAGATGGAACACTCTGATACTCAACCACCTGGACCCACTGAACTGGCAACAAAAG
>NW_004624819.1:3988792-4015430 GCF_000247695.1 Heterocephalus glaber | reverse complement strand
GTGTAGAGTTTTTTCATCATGGCTAGTTGGAGGCATATATGCCTCACTTATTTGCATGTCAAATTCTTTTGGTCTGTTTGTGAAGTTTTCTGTCATTAATTCTGTGAACAGATTTTTTGTCATTTGTATTTTCTCCTGCTTTTTCATGGACTCCTATCAGTCTTATATTATTCTTCTTTGCATCATTTAGGAGCTGTTGGATTGATTTCTCCTCATCCCTTACTATTTTTAAGAGATCTCTCTTTTCATGGTCACTGACTGCCATCCTGTCTTCTACTTCTGATATTCTTTCTTCAGATTGGCTCTGTCTGCTCTGTATGCTTTCAATAAAGTTTTTAATCTCCTGGATTTCTGTTTGAATCTGTTTCATGGATTTTATTTATTTCCTATGTTGGGCATTCATTGTTTCCATTTCTTTCCTATGTTGCACATTCATGCTTTCCATCATGGTCCTGAACTCATCTATTTTTTAATCTGTTTCTGTTCTAGAGTCTTTAATCATGCCTTTCATTTTGCTCATCATTTCTGTAGTTATCTGGGGGATCATTTCTGTTTTGAATTATTCTAGAGCCTCATTCATCTGTTTTGTTACTTTCTGTGTTATCAGTTCAGGGTGTCCAGGTGGTTGATTATCAGACTTTGCACCTTGTTTCCCCCAGAATTTGCCTTTTGTGGACTGGAAGTCTGGGTTTGTGCCTTGCTTAAATGTCTTCTTGTTTCTATTTTTGTTGTTGGTACTGTTCTTCATTTAATTCCTGGATTGATACTTCAATATTGCTTATTGTAAGTATCTTTGTTGCTTGTATTTAGAATTCTTACAGAAGGATTGCTTCCCAGAGGTGTCTTCCAGATATATCTGATCTTTAGGTTTTGATTCTCTAATGACTCTGAAGCTATCTCATTTTCATTATACCATGAAGGACAACTGATTAGATCAATCACAGCACCTTAGCCCAAGTGATACAATCAGCAACACAATAGCATCAAGCACAGCTTAGAAAATAACAATTTATGGTAGTTACTAATCTATAACCTTTAAGTGTGTGAATTAAATCAAAATTGAGGACCAACATAAGATATGTTTATAGTGAATAAACTCTTCAATATAGCAAATTTACCCTTCAGGATGGGGACTTAGAAGGAGTTGGGGAAGGAGGGATACATAGGTAGAAGGATGGGGAAAGGTTAATAGTGAGGCCAGGTGACAGGGGAAGATTATGTGAATTCTAGGAAACTGTTGAAGACAAAAGGAAAAGACAGAACATAAGAAGAAAGTCAAAAACAGAACAACCTAACAGCAATAGGGAGGCTAGAAACTGTATTTATTTTCCTTTAAAACAATTACTGTGGTCTGGTGTGCCTTTATTGCAGAGATTCTCTTCACTTTTCTAGCAGACTTCAATTTTCATCAAAAAGAGGCCCTCTTTCTGTTGTTCACTTCTGCTCTATCTTCTGGAACTTGGGACAATGGCCTTTATGACCCCCTGTGCTTCTGCAGTGTGGAAACAGATACCAACGCAGCCAGGAGGCCAGAGGCAGGGGTGGGGTGCTGGAGTGGTGCTGCTCTTCACTTGGAGGTGGGGTGTGAGGGGGTGGGCAGCAGCCCTAAATCCATGCAGCTGAAGTCCTCACCTGTCTGCTCTCTCCTTGCTTGGAGGCATCAGCAGCATTCTTAGTAGCTCCAAAGTAAAAAAAAAAAAAAAATCTCCATCAGTTAAAGATTTCTGAATATTCTTCAGCCACAGAAAGGGATGAAATACTAACACATATTACAATATGAAATGATCCTGAAAACCTCATTATAAGTGAAAGAATACAAACCTAAATGCAGCATGTGGTATGATTGCACTTCTGTTCAGTATCAAGTGTCCAGTTCATACAGCAGGACTAGGACTGAGAAATGTGGTGCATGACTGCTAATGGGTGTATGGTTTCTTTTTCATGATGAAATTTTCTAACATTAGAGGTGACTGTAGCAATATTATACTAAAAAAAGAAATATATAGTTCAACACATGAATTTATGGTAGTGAACCATAATAAAATTCTTAGAGACTTAAAACTTTTCATAAAGCTTATGGGATATGTGGACTTTGGGTCAGGCATAAGAAGCATGGCTTGTCTTGTCCCATAATATCTGGAGCCTCACCTGGCAAGATGTAGTTGACAATGTGTGGCTTCTTTATTTTACTTTTTCATTAAGTTTATTGGTACACTTTAGGTATACAATAGAGTTATATTTATCATTGGGATCTTGTACTTTTACATGATCTATCTTGCTTATTTTTTCCCCATTCCTGTGCCCTCCTTTCCCTATTTACAAAGGTTTGTTTCCATGTTTTTCCTTTTCTCATATTTTTTCTTTTCCCTTCTTTCCTTTCCCCTACCCCTCCCACTTCCCCTACACCTTTAGACCTTTTCTACCTATTTCACAATATCAATTACACATTTAGATCCCTATTTACACTTTTAGTTTTCCACAGCAGAGAAACTCTTTGGTATTTACACATGTGTGTCCTATTTATTTCACTTAAGAGTATGGTCTCAATGTGCATCCACTTAGCTATAAATGTCTCTAGTTTCTCATTCTTTATGGTGGAGTAGTACTTCATTTTATTAAAA
This sequence comes from Heterocephalus glaber, assembly GCF_000247695.1. The sequence continues at coordinate 4,012,809 of NW_004624819.1, read as the reverse complement.
AAAATACAACACATCTTCTTTATCCATTCTCCAGTTGATGGGCAATTGGGTTGTTTCCAAGTTTTAGCTATTACAACTCTACCACTATAAACATGGGTGCATATATATCACTGTGGTATGATTCTTTTAATTCCAGCAGGGGAATAGCTGGGTCAGATGGGACTTCTAATCCTCGTTGTTTGAGGTATCTCCATATTGATTTCCACAGTGGTTACACCAGTGTGCACTCCTACCAACAATGAAGAAAGGTTCCTTTCTCCCCACAGCCCTGCCAGGATTTGCTATTGGTTGATTTCTTGATAGCAGCCATTCTTTCTGGGGTGAGATGGAATCTCAGTGGACAACATGTAGCTTCTTGGCTGGGAACTGGTGTCATGTGTACTTACACATATTTACACATGCATATTTACTTATGTGTCAGTCAGTTGGATGCTGATTGTTTTCTGAGACTTTAGCTGGGACTGATTCATGCCATTTTCATGTGCTCTAAACTTTCTCACCATAGCATGGTGACCATAAGGTAATCAGACTTTCTATACAGCAAGTGAGAACTTCAAGACCCAATGTCCCAGTAAATAAGAGAGAAACTACTTTGCCTTCTCTGATGCAGCATAAAGATTCATGAATCATTCATCTGCCTCATTCTGTTGGTTTAAATCAAGTAAAAAACCATTAAGATTCAAATGGAAAAAGGCAGAGTTTACCACTTAAAAGATGTTAAAAAATATGTTCCTTTTATTTTTATTTGGGTAAAATACACAGAATCTGAAATTAATCATCTTATCTATTTTTAAAAGCAGTTTAGTAATATTGAGTACTTCCACAGTATTAATCTCCAGAACACTTTTCATTTTAAAAACTAAAGCTCTGTAACCATTAAACAAAACTATCAATTCCTTCCATTCTCTGGCCCCTAGCAAATACCATTTTACTTTCTGTCTCTATGCATTTGACTACACTAGGTACCTAGTACAAGTGGGCTCATGTAAGAGTTGTCCTTTTGTGACTGTCTTATTTCACTTACTATAACATCTTTAGTTTCTCTCTAGGTTGCAGCATGTATTGGAATTTCCTTGTTTTTAAAGAGTGGCTAATCTTTCATTTTGTGTACCTTTCATATTTTGTTTATTCATTCAACCATTGATAGACAATCAGGTTGCTTTTATCTTTTCTATAGTGTGAATAATGCTGCTATGAAGATGAAATACAAATATCTCCTTCAGATTCTCTTTTAAATTCTTTTTGGTATGTACCCTAAAGGGAAATTTCTGTGTCTTAGAGAAATTTTATTTTTAATTTTTGGAGGAACTACTGTACTCTTTTTTATAGTGGCTGCCCCTTCCACATTCCTACCAACAGTACAGAAGTCTTTCAATTTTTCCACATTCCCATCAATACTTATATTTTTTGCTTTGTTTTAGATACAATCCATCATAATGAATATGAGATGGTGTATATGTTTAAACATAATTGGGTTTGTGCATGCAAGAGGAAAACATTACCAATGTAATTGCTTTCTTGTTTAATCAAAATATTTCTTTGCATTGAATTTGAGTTGTTCTTGTGACTCATCTTGGCCCTCTAATAGAAGGAAAGAAGAATAGCATGGAACCCCAAAGTAGTTTTAATAGTCATTGGAGACATTTCTATCATCTTCTTGGAAGTCTGGCCTTGATCTGCCAAGTTAGAAACCTACACTAGCAAACTGTTCTATGAAAACCTACAGGAAAACGGTTTACAGCATCCCATGTGTCAGTGAGCACCAATTGCCGGGTATTTGAATGAGGCTCCTGGTCCATCCAACCTGTATTGAGGACTCCAAAAGACTACAGCAACATGATGAGAATGTGGTCCAAGAAAGAACAGCAAGAGGCAGTATCCAGAGATCCCCAGCCCAACTGACTATGCAGAACTGTCAGAGAATTATGAGTTTTTCTTTTAATCTTGTGAATTTGAATGGTTTGTTATGTATCAAGCTTCCAGAAAATCAAAACACCAAGGGTAAGCCTTGCATAATGGCACACATCAATAATCCCAGCTATGTGAGGCTGAGGAATGAGGATTATGTAATTTAGCAAGACACTGCCTCAAAACAAAAAATAAAAAGTGCTGGGGAAGTAGCTCAGTGATAAGAGCATTCGTGGGTTTGATTCACATCTTTACCATTCTAGTCACATTTTCCATTGCTAAGATATAATACTGGAATCCCATAACTTAAAGGAAGAAAGTTTGATTTGGGTTGTGATTCCTGCTCATTGTCAGCTGGCTCCAAGGTAGGAGTATCATGGGGGAAGGGTATGGGGAAACAAAGGTGCTCAGCTAAGATGGCCAAAAAGCAGAGCAAGGAACCAATCCCAGAGAGATAAAGGTCAGGGATCACCTATAGTACTCAATATCACACCTCCAACCCCACACAGATACACCCAGTAGTGTGTTCCACCAGTGTTCTGGACTTTTCTTAATCTAGTCAAGTTGGCATATCACAATTAATGATCACAGTTACTCAAACAAATAAACTGGGTATGCATGCAACTACTTCCAATTCTGCCTTTGGTGATGATGTCACATTGTTAGCATTACATTTTCCATACTACAAGTATTTATCCTAGTAATCAGCTAACAAATTGGAGCTATTTACTTTAGAGTCAAACGTTTGTAACACACCTCTAGGTAATAGTCATTTGGATGCTGAAAGGGCACTGTGTAAATGTTTGAGAACAAAAGAAAAGACTTAAAATAGCCTGGAAGCTGCTGTCAAAAGCAGCAGTTGAGAGAGCTGCTGGCCCTTTAGAGCTGCTGCTTTGTCTATAGGAGTCCGTTGCAGGAATGGACCTAGCTTGGTAATACTGCCCCTCCCTGAATGCTGAGTGGAGCCACTGTAACCAGAGGATGTGACATTCCCCAGGACTGTAGTTTCCTGAAGCTCCCTGACACAAAACTAACTGCCCTGCACATGGGTGGGTATATCCTACAGGCTATAGAATATGCTCAGATCTTCTCTCACAGTGATTTCAGATGTGGTATCTCAGATAGTATATTTCTTTCTGTCCAGGAGGAAATGGACAGTGCAACATGAGTAGGTGGCTTTGCTTCATGAGGTCTTACGGGTACCCAGAACACTATAGACCTCTGGACCCTTCATTTCCTAGAAGTCTTTATTCTTTCCATCCACACTTATGGGTGACTTGTTTCCAAATTGGATTGCTATTACCCAAGTGATTATACTTGCAATCCTATTGGTTGATCATAGCTGTAATCTACATTGTACCCATGTGGGTTTTGCTCTATAAAACTCCCCCTATAAATTAGGGGCCCCAGCTACCCCTTCAGGACCCCTCCTGCCTTTCTGGAGCTATCCTATCAATAAATCTCTTCCTACTCTTAACCTCTGTTGTTCCTAGAATTCATTCTTCAATTTTTAGAGAACATGAGCTCATCGTATCAGATATCTAACAGGTTGGGAGATATACTATTTTCATATATCCCCTCCTGTATCATATCCTGTGTCAAGATCACTCCTAAGTTGTTGCTCCTCTATCCTTCAGGGTATAGACCTTGTCTGTATGCCAAAGCTGCCTCAGCAGCAACATACCTGACTTGTAGGTATTGAGGATAAATAGAAGATACATAGTTTCTTTTCATGGAAGTGAGTTGCACACATCACTTTGCCCGTATATAATCTGTGAGACCTTAAGCATGTAATTTACCCAGGGACATTTAGAAAAGTGTTTCTAACTGAGCAACCATATGCTCAGCTGAAGCTAGAGGAGAAAGGACTATTACTATGGGAAGAGAGGAAGCAGATATTGGGAAATGATTATTAGTCTTTGCTACACCCCAACTCACTATTTATAGAATTGCATTCATCTAACAAATATGATTTTAATCCTGTCATGTATTGGCTCCTATCTGAGGTGTTCACAGAAAAGAAAGGCTTCATAATTACCTTCCAAGTTCTCATAGTGCAAGAAACATCTAAATAGATGGAATGTAATAAAATGTGAAGTGATAAAATCACTGTGAACAACATATTGAGGGATCACAGAGGAAAGATCAAATAGCTTTGCCTGAGGGGGTTATGGGAGGTTTTATTGAGTTGGAATGTAAATAGAGTCTTGAAGAATAAATAGACTTTTGCCTGATGGAAAAAGAAAGGTATTACAAACAGAGCAAGTCTCTTGACATCCAGGGGATGTCCATGATTAGCTGTATCTCTGATAATTCAGGAAAAACAGAAGTTGAGAAGCCAAGCTTTCAGAATTGTGTAGAAAAAAATGTGGCTTGGAGGAAAAAAGAGAACATCATAAAATAAATTGCTTGGGGTGAAGTATATAAACCATGCATTTATTTATGAAATTCACTTTAATTTAAAAATTTAGTCTTGAAATAATACTGTCTAAATTTTAAAAATGGATGGGTGAATCAAGGTATTATCATTTGAAACTTTTCTAGATGTTGCTAATTTGACTCTTTCCATTCATTAGTGCTTTCTATCTCACTGGTAATATGCATTTTTCACAAATAATATTCTTTATCCCTAAAGCAAGCCTCTACTTACTACTTAGCCTATACTATCAATTTAAAAACATACCTTTTCTGTAGGAACCCCTGACCGCCTCCACGCTGGCTGCAGTGCTCCCCCTAGGAGCAAAATCAGATGCTGGGAGAACGTTTGTTCCTGCTCATCCAAACAATGCTTTCGAACCTGGCTGGCAAGATCACAGGCATGCTGCTAGAAATCAACGACTTGGAGCTGCTGCATATACTCGAGTCTCCCAAGTCTCTCCCCTCCAAGGTGGATGAAGCTGTGGCAGCTCTACAGGCTCATCATGAGAAGAAAGAAGCTGCCCAGAAGGTGGGCGCTGTTACTGCTGCTACCTCTTAGACAAGGAAAACACGATTGAAAAGCCGAATAATCCCTCCTGGGATTCTGCTCAAGGTTTGAAGTCTTCTTAGTTTGTCCTGTGGACCTCAACACTGAGAATCACAATTTGCAAATTGAATAGGTCATTTTGTATCAAAAGGTCAACTATGAAGCACCTAGAGCTTTTCAATTATAAAAGTATATTCTCTGGGTTCTCCTGTGGCCCAGACATTTTTTTTTTCTATTGTGGGTTTTGATTTTTTCCCCAGAAATTGGTTTTATTTGATGTACCCAAGTCTTAAGTTTCTCAATAAAGAAATAATCTCCATAAAAACAAACTTTTTCAGTTTAATGATAAATTTGTATGTTGCACTTTTGAAATGGTACCTCTCAGGTGTTCCTTTCTACATTTATTTCCAGGATTCAATTATATATTTTCTCTTTTTAATAAGATAATTTAAAGAAAATCACAGTTCTTTTTTATCTTTTGAGAGGTAAAATTCTTTGCAGTCAGATATATCAGAAAAAAATGAATGGTTATCTAGAAACAGATAATTTTATGTGTACTATTGAAGTGCTAAAAACATCTAAAATGCTATGAGATAAAAATAATTTTAATAAACTGTTTTATCTGTTACAAATAAGCTTTCTGATTGAATTCATTTTGCTCCCTCCCCACTTTTGCTGAATCAGTGATTGTAGTTATAATTAATGTAACAATACATTCTTGATTTCTTGACAAGTTTTTTTTTTTTTTAGAAATCAAACATCAATTCTATTGTGAACTGCTTGAAAAAGTAGCTTTTCCTGCATGTTTATTGAAGGTAGAGAATAATAAAACCATTAGGAAATTCATGTTCTAAGGACCCTAATTAACTTTATAGACTCTTGGGAGCTAGGACTCTGATACAACAGGGGTCCCCATGAGTCTGGCATGCTCATTCAGTACTTATGAAAGAAAAGCTGGAGCGAGCTAATTGCAAGCTTCTAGTGAATGGATACATATCTGGAATTGAGGAGTGGGATTGGGTTGATTCTCTAATTACACAGTAGAATAAAGATTCAAAATGCCTAATGAGGTGAAAGAGAACAAGTAAAATATTGCTATCAGGCTCTAAATTTATTTTCAATAATGACGATTAATGGATTATGAAATTATATCCTGTGGGATGGATAGTTATTAGATTATAATAGTTGTTTTAAAAAAATTTTGTAGGAGAAAATTTGTTTTCTCTGGTACAGAAATCTTTTAGCCTTATTCAGTTCTATTTATTTTTTTAAATTTTTGCTTATGATATCCAAAAACCTCACTGTGAAAGCCAATGTCAAGGAGCTTTTCTTCTGTGTTCACTGGTAAGCAACTAGTGATTACTGTTGTAAGAATATTATGCTCCTTTTCAGTAAGACTAACCATAACAGATATTTACAGTATTTTAGTAGAGGCTCAATACATTTAGTTCACAATGAACTGGGGCCTGTAGCCATTACAACAATCCAATTGTGCGTGACCTTATCTTGTTACTAAATTTAATAAAAATCACTTAGAGTATTTGGACATCAGAACACATAATGAATAACAAGGAAAGGTACAAAATGTAGTAGCAATGGACATGTCTTATAGTTCTAGATCCTCTGAGATTCCATTCCCAGTTCACAGCTATTTGAATGTATCATGCTGCTAAAGCTCTGTAGGCTTCATCTTCATTAAGTATAATATGGAAGTATTTTGAAGTTTTATCTGTCTTATAATATTGCAACTACAATTAAGTGAGTAAATATTTGTTCAAATGTATGACATAAGATGTTCTGCCATATAGTAAGTGGCTCATACAAAAACAAACACAAAACCAACATAAAATATATTTACTAATAAATTTATAACAGAATTCCAAATTCTCACAGTCTAATAACAAAATTGATATTTCTTATCTGCACACAAAGAATCACACTGACTTTTGACAGGAAAATCATATGGTGTCCAATGGTAACTCTTCATAATTAATTTTTACTTTTCTCTATTCCCATAGCTGCAGCAATTTTCATCAGCCATAAAAGTGTCACAAGTCTGCCAGTGCTTCAAGAGTCTGAAATATGCATGTTTTAAAAGTGGTCAATTTGACCTCTGAGATGCCTTAAAATGGATTGCTCAGGAGATTCTCAATGTTGAAATAGTACATCAACCAAATAGTATGTTTTTAGGTATTATTCTAATTTTTAGTCTCCCAAATCTTTCAGATACACTCATTGATTTCTTAATTACTTCCTCCTTATTAGGACAAAATACCTGACACTCACAAGTTAAAAGAAGAAGGGTTTATCTTAGCTCATAGTTTGTAGAGGTTTCAGTCCATAGTAGGCTGGCTCCAAAGCAGGGGTGCATGGCAGAGGGGCATCGCAGAAGAGAAACAATCCACAGCAGCACAGGCAGAAAATACCAAAAAGCAGTGAGCCTCCCTTTCCCATTATGGTCCACCCAGATTACAATCCTGGTGGTTTGTGCCACCCACACCCAGGGTGAGATTTCTGAACTAAACTAACCCAATTAGGGGGGATAATCTGTTATCACACACCCTTAATCCAGTATCACATATCCATAATTCAGCCACCTCTCGAAAGCCCTCCCTATGAGCACATGAAGCTATCTAGATATGTCAGGCTTGATCTGGTCATGAAATGGTTAATGAATATGTTGCTTAATTCTGAGCTACAATTTCACAGATACAAAAAAACTGCAGCCCTCAGCAAGACACACCACTCCCCCAGACCAGATGCAGGCTGTGCTATCTCCAAGCAGATAGAACACAGAACAAGGAAATGTTATAGAAGAGATAAGACCACAAGAGTACACCAGGACACTTTTTCCTGCCCTGACCACTGCATTGACCCTGACCACACATATTTGCACTGACCCCTTTACATGATAGATGTGCCAAATCCCTCTCCCAATCCCCTATAAAGTTCCCTGCTTTCCCTTTGTTCCTCAATGATGCGCCTCTCACCCTCAGTCCACCTCCACCCAGGTAAATAAAGTCCGTACCTTTTTGCTTTCCACTAGCCTGCTCAGGTAGAAGTCTCATTCCTCTCCGCTATTTGTCACAAGATACATCCCAAACAATTGGTAAATCTCAACATAATCCAGTGAAGTAAATTACTACCTAGTATTAAAAGTGCTATATAACTTGCATGTGAGAAACCTTCCCATATCCTGCAAGTACACATCTACCACCTTTCATCAAACATCAGAGAAGAGTGATGTTTAACATCAGGCAGAGAGCGGGTGCTTCTTAACAATGGCAACAATGGTCAGAAATGAAGATGCAGTGTTTGAGCTCTCTATTATGGTTTATAGACACATGTGCCTTCAAAACCACATGTGATCACAGGTAGGGCTCTTGGGAGACAACTACATCAGATAATCATTTATATCTAAATGTGGAAGGGTTCACAGCCCTCTCTGGCTCTGGCCTCCCCCCCGCCCCGCCACACACACACTTCTTCCTCACCACCTTGCCATGGACAATTCTCCTACACCATGCCCATTGGCCATGTCTTCCTGCCTTAAAATCAGTTGACTGAACTGAAGCATCTATAAACTATGAGCCAAAATAAACTTCTCCTTTAATTTTTGGATGTGGAGTATTTTGTCCCAGTAGGGAGAGAACTAATTAAAACATTCTCCCTAGCCTGTTCTTTCTTTCTCCACTTGAATCCTAACCCACATCTGCTCTTATGTAATCCATTGTCACATTTCCTTCTTCCTGACAGCTGCTGGAAGATTTGGACATCACTTATACTCCTGTCATTCTATCACGTTAGCATCTATGACAAATGTAATAAAATACTACCCAGATGAATGGCATGGATGTGGATGTGTGATAATTAATTTTATGTGTCAACTTAGATGGGCCATGAGATGCCCAGATATCAATTTAAGTATTTCTGGATGTGCCTATGAGGATATTTTCAGAAAAGATTAGCATTTGGATGTGAGTACTGAATAAAGCTCTTATGATAGGTGGACATCATCCAACTCATTGAGGGCCAGTATAAAACAAAGGGCAGTTATAAGGTTAAAAGTCTCTCTCTCTCCTCCCCACCCTCTTCCTCCTCCTCCTCCTTCTTCACTTGTCTCTCTCTCTGTCTCTCTCTCCTCTCTCACTTCTTTCTCCTTCTCCTCCTCCTTCTTCCTGTCTCTCTCAGTCTCTTTGTCTCTGTCTCTCTGTTTCTGTCTCCCCCACCCCTTGTTTGACCTGAGATGCCCCTAGTTTTTTTCTGCACACAGACTAAGGATTATATCTTCAGTGCTCCTACTTCACAGACCACCATACTTAATCTGAAGTTGATGCCACTGACTTCTCCAAGTCTCAAACTAACAGATGCTGAATCTTCTCCACACCCATGCCTTGTAATGAATCTCATTATATATAAAGTACTGGTTCTGTTTCTCTGGAAAAGTCTCACTCATGTGGATATTTGCATGAGGTTGTAGGTCCTACTCACCCTCTATGGACACTTTGGATTCTTGACCTAACTTGAAGGAATTCAATACTTTAATGACATAAGCATTCTTGAGAGGTGTTTTTTGCTGTTGTTGTTGTTACTTGGGCATCTAAATTATCCACTAAGATTCATAAGCAAGAATATTATAATTTCTCCACTTCATCAAAATTTCTTACCTCATTAATCACCATGCCAATGAGAGTAATCAAAAGGGTAATAGGATAGTTGTCTGAAACTGTCTTGTTCAGGGACATTTATTCACTCCAATTTTTACTACCAAAACACACTATATTTTATGCTTTGGGAAAGCAAATTTCCTTAAATTTATTTATCATTAGCCTTGTTTCTTTTCAGACAGTTTACCAGAGAGTTTTAAAAATAACAGTGGCCTTTTGGAGCAATAAATTAATTAATTGGATCCTAAAAATTAAAAGGAAAATTTCTATGCAAATTTATGTCCATTCAGTGTCATTCCAAAAGAGTAATGGTAGATATTGGGAAGATGACAGACTGGAAAGTGTTTATGGCTATATGATTTAACAGATTATTCATAATAAACATTTGTCCCTAATGCTTCTTAGTATTAGTCTTCAATAAATATAAGCCAGTTCAAAATTAGAAGTTAAAAAAAAATTATGATCTGGAAGCAAGATCTCCAGAATCCAGAACTGAGCAGATTAAGAATAAACTCCAAGCTGGGAAAAAAATAAGGATGTAGAATCTGGAAAGGATGACACTGAAGAAGAAATGTAGAAGCACGAGAAACATGGAAGGTTAGGTCAAAAATGTGAATTAAATTGTCTTAATTGAACTAAAATTTAACTGCTAGAGGAACAAAGGTAGGGTTAGACTCAGGGGCTTAGAAATTAGACGAGAGCATAGGAAATGATGATAGATAGATAGATAGATAGATAGAAGAAAAAGAAAGAAAGAAAGAAAGAAAGAAAGAAGAAAGAAAGAAAAAGAAAGAAAGAAAAAGAAAGAAAGGAAGGAAGGAAGGAAGGAAGAAAGAAAGAAAGAAGAAAGAAAGAAAGAAAGAAAGAAAGAAAGAAAGAAAGAAAGAAAGAAAGAAAGAAAGAAAGAAAGAAAGAAAAATTTAAAAAAGCATTTATGACTTTAAAATATAATTCTTTCAGGGCTGCTATGTATTACTATTCTGCATGAGACATGACTGATATCCCTGCTGCTGCTTCTCCTCTTGCTGTTGTTGATGTATATGTACACACATGATTTACACTTACACATAAACCTTATCTGAAGGTACCAAATACTTCTTGATATCAATTTATCCTTTTCCTATCTGTCCTTTCTCATTGAATATGAGGGTTTTGTCTCTTCTGCTGGCTACTGACTTACTCATATCTGCTTAGCGGAATGTTTTGCATGAAACTTAAAGAAGAAACTTACAGAAGCATTTGCCTGTACAGTATTATGCCATTACTAAAAGCAGCTCTCAAATCAGTTGCCATTTCTTTGGGGTAGGTAAACCTTGCTCTTGGAAGTCCACTTGCCATTCTTCCTCCACCATGCCTCGCAACACTGTTGACTTTGGTCAAGACCTCAAATTTCCCTGTTCAATAATCATCACTCAGATTTTTAAAGCATACTCTTTTACATGCCTTCTAATCCCATGCTTCTGTTTCCATGAAATTTACTCTTAGTTATCTTCTTTTGGAGGCATGCTCCTCTCATAAAGACACTGGTTCTTATTGCTTTATCAAGATTTTGGTGAGTTTTTTTCAAACTGAGAATAGGCCTGTTAGTTTTGGATCAGTTTTCAGACTTACATCTCATTGCACCAACCCTTACGTATTTAATGAGTGGCCTTGTTCAAACTTGACATAAATCTTCATCTAACTCTGATTTTGCTCCACTCCTCTGCTTTTGCTGTCATATTCTGACCTTATCCCTAGCAACAGAGATTCAGTGCTGACAATTAATTACTGTGGTTGATAGCTTTGGTTAATTGTTTCAATTGCTTTTTCCATAGTAACAACCTAATCATTGCCATGGTCAGCATATGCAATGATTGTTTCATTTAGAAGCAATTTCCTAGTTTGGATCAAAGATTTGATGATTAGATTCACTGAAAAATATTTCTTACATGCTATCTAAGCCAATTAAACCACTCTAAGTCACGTTGAGTTTATGTACTATATCATTAAGTGTCCCTCTATGGGGAATATGGTTCAGAAATGGGTAACTGTTGATGAAAAGAATGATGACTCAATGTACAGTTTTCAAAACAATGGTAAATTTAAAACTATATTCATTAATCAAAAACTTATATCTTACTTTTACTTTCTTTTGTTGAACATATTCTAATGGAGATCATGCTCACTTCAGTGAACATTAATTTCTGTTGCACTGTCTAATAAATTTAGAAAGTATTGTGATTAGGCTAAATCAGTGTTGACTTTTTGAGGTATCCAACTATTTATTTGATGTTTTATTTAAATAGAGCCATAAAGAAAATTAGAAAATTAAAACTCACTGACAAAAAATAGATAATCAATTATTATTTTATTTTGAATGCTCCAGGAAACAGGCTACCTTACCAAAAAATATTAGAAAATGACCAAATTGAGAAGGGCAAATACTACCTAAACAAATTTAAAATAATAAAAATAATTTTAAAAAAGAAAGAAAATGACCAAACTATCCTACAACCAAATTCCACCTGCTCTGTTTCAAAGTGTTTTTTTTCTGTGAACCATAACTTCTTTTCTTATTTTTGTTGGCATGCAAGCTTCTTTTTCATTAAACATTTTTGTTTTTTGATAATTGTTGTCATGCTGTTTTTTAAGAAACTGTACAAAGGACCCCATTTACATTTTACCTAGTTTCCACAATGGAATCAACTTGTGAAGTAATGGTGCAATATGAAAACCAGGATACTGAGTTTGATACAATCAGAGCATCAGACATTGCCATCACCATACAGATTACTCACTTGGCCTTTTAAAAAAGCAATCATACTGGTTTCCCTCCCTCTTTTACCCTATGTTAGTGCTGGAAACAATCAGTTCTTTATTTATAATTTTTCATTTCAAGAATGCTAGAGAAATGGAATCTAGTACTATGTAACATTTGAAGACTGACTTTTTAAACTTAGTATCCAAATTATTGTGGGTATCAAAACTGTGCTTCTTTTTATGACTGACTAGTATTTCCTTTTCTGGATATTTTAGTGTGTCTAGATATTTAGTGTGGATATTTAGTGTGTTTAATCATTCACTCACTGATGGACATGAGGATTGTTTCCAGTTTAAAGTTATTATGACTGAGGTTGATATCAACATTCATAGGTTTTTAGGTCAATATTTTTTAGGTCAATAATTTTTTCATTACTCATTTGCATGTTTAGTTTTTAACAAATCGACACCCTGTTCTCCATAGCAGCTGCATTATTTCTTAGGTGCTACCTAAGCTTCCCATGGGCTCACCAGATCTTGGTGGCATTGCTACATTTTAATAGAATAATTCTGATACATGTGCAGTGATAGCACACCAGGATTTTAATTTGTATTTCACTAATGGCTAATGGTGTTTTCATGTGCTATTTGTCACCTCTATATCCTCTTCAGTGAAATGTGTCTCTCTTTATGTTTTTGCCTGGATTTTTACTGTTTCTAACTGGATTCTTAAAATTTTGTTGCTTGAGTTTTAAGTAGTTCTTTATATATTCTAGACACTAAAATGTTGTGAGATGTATGGTTTGCATATATTTCCCCTAATCCATACTTTGTCTTTTTAGCTTCTTATCAGGATCTTTAAGCAAAAGTATTTTGATAAAGCCAAATTTCTCAAGTTTTATTTCCATAATTTTGTTTCACTATTTGGACATAGTTTTCTTTACAGTTTCTAATATATCTATAGTACCTGATTTAAAGTCCATTTTAAGTAAGGCTGACATCAAGGAATCTTGCACAAAACTCTATGGCCCCCTTTTATTCTATGTACAAGCATACATGTTTCTCCTTTGCATACCTCATGATGGTGTGTTAGAAAATAATCAATTAAGGGGCCAGGGATTTAGCTCAGTGGTTCTGCTGCCTGCCTCAAAAGCGGAAGGACCAGAGTTCAATCCCTGGTACAAAAGAAAGAAAGAAAGAAAGAAAGAAAGAAAGAAAGAAAGAAAGAAAGAAAGAAAGAAAGAAAGAAAGAAAACAATCAATTAATATTGTGGCCATCTTTCAATTTAAATCCCTCCCCCCTTAAACTAGGGTTTGCTGTGTCCATTTACTGTTATTGTGGTTTATATCTATATGTCCCTCCAAAGCCTCATGTGTTTCTAGGCAGGGTTTTTGGAAGGTTTGATCATAGGAGTGTCATAGCATTCTTGCCCTTAGGAGGTGGTGGTTGGAACAGGTGGGTCACTGGGGTCATGACCTGGAAAGGCATATCTTCTTTCTGAGCTTCTCCTTTCTCTCTCTGCTTCGTGGCCACCATAACATAAGCAGCCTTTTTCTGCCAGACCTCTCTGCCATCCTTTCATGTCTTGGAGCCAGCTGACTACAGACTGAAAACATATGCCAATGTTAACTTCTGCTTTAAGCTGCGACTGTTGGACACTGGCTTTCAGTAATGAGAAAAATGACCGAGAATGGTCATCTTTATTGTTGTTTCTGTTTGTTTGTATAGCGATTTTTATGTTTAAACTTTTAAAGCATATATTCATTTCATGGGTGGCATTGAAGTCTTGCTTGGTGAGCTAAAAATTAGACAGAGATTTCCTTAAACACCTCGACCTGGTAGGTGTCCTACCTCTTGGAACTTTCTATGTGTGTGTTGGTGCCTTGCAATTTACCTCAGCAAATAATTTGCCTCCATGTCCTTCTCACTGCAAACTTTAAACTCAGTATATGTGGGAGATTAGGGTCTGCTTATAACTTTTCTAAGCATGTGCACAGACACATCATGTGTATGATTTTTCAGGGTTCCAAAATATTTTAGAATTTTTGAATTCCTTTCTTTGTGGACATCTCCATCAAATATTTATCTTTCATTTTTTTGTCATCCTCTCCTTAATCCCAACTGGGATCCCTACTGATGACAGCTGTAATGTGAAGTGATTTCTTCTAATTGTTTTTCCCAAACCCTATAAAATTCTGCTATTTGCACAAAGTAAGCTTCAAATAAGTTCAAATAAAAAATAACCTTCAGGAGAGGAACTTTTCTTGGAACTTCCAGACAGGCTTAGCAGTGACAATTTTCTGTGGCTGGGGCTTTAGAGTATTTCCACACTCATTCTGTCCTGACAGTGATGGCTATACAGAGGCTTTCAACAACTGGTATATTCTCAGAGATACTGGGTTTCAAGCCTATGATGGAGCTGGAAAGTGGGGAATGGAAATGGGGGAAATTTAAATGCCACAAAGTTGCATTCTGACCAAGGTAGAGCCATTCCGAATAACTTTCCTCACATTGTTTCAAGCCTTGAGCCAATTTCCAGAATTCTTAATTTGGGGATTGAAAAGTTAATTGGGACATTTTTGGTGAGTGTCCTCATTGCTTTTATGGAAAGAATAATTTCAGAGGTTCTTATTTTACCATTTTAGATGTACTTGTACATCCAGATTATGTTTTGATAACAGCCTCAAATGTATTATCAAAATTGTATTATTGAAGTCCTGCTTCTTTTAAGACACTTATCTGCTGCAATGGGCCTAATAAACTGAACAAAATGCCTTAGTTTAGTATTTAAAATATGCAACATTTTGACCCTAGGCAATCATTAAAACTTATTCCTAGTTATCCTTTTCATATATCTCAATCTCTCAATCAATCCACTAATCAATCCACTAATAGTTCACTTGTTTACTCCAAACATTTAGAAGTACATATCTTTGTAAAAGTAATGTAGATGTGTCTAGGGTGCTCTTTGCATCTTCTTTCTCTGCATGAGCAACTAAAGATGCTGTCAAACCCATGAAAATTTTGCCTATTAACATAGACATATTCACCTATATTAAAATGTCTTTTTATTACGATTATATTTCGGACAAATGTAATAGTTTCTATTGTTTTAGTTTCAAATTTAAAAATTATATATATTTTTATATATACATATATTTACATATATATGCATATATTTGTATTTATACATATTTACAGATGTATTTTTCTAACAAATGCAATAATATATATAAATGTATACATATATGTATTTTTTTTTGGTACTAGGGATCGAACTCGGGTCCTTGAGCTTGCGCAGCAGGCAGCGAAACCACTGAGCTAAATCCTGGGCCCCTATAAATGTATATTTATACTTATTTTTGTAAAAACATAATTGTAATAGTCATTTTTCATTGCTGGGACCAGATATCTGTCATATGTAACTTTAAAGATAAAAGATTTATTTTGGCTCATGATTTTATAGGTTTCCGTCCATTACTGGTCTGGCTCCAAGGCAGCAACAGCATGGCGAATGGGCATGGCAGAGGAAAGCTGCTTACCTAATGGCAGTTGGAAGCAGAGAAAACAAAGAAACACGAGAGGAAAAAGGACCGGGCACAGGGAAACAACCTTCCAGACCATGATCCTAGCAATCCACCTCCTCCAAGCAGATTCCATCTCCTAACAAAACCTACAAGTGGGAACTTACCAATGGATAATTCCACTTGTAAGTTTAGCACACCTATATTCTAATTAAAAAGTCCCATGTCTGAACACGTGAGCCTTTTGGGGGATATTTTTTATACAAATCACATCAATAATAATTTTACATGTTTTAGTTTTAAATTTCATATAATTTTATATATGTGTATGTATATATTTACACACACATATATTAAAATATATACTTCTTCTAATAGAATGAAAGTTCCTAGAAGGGAAGGTAATATTTGTAGCCATAAAAATATGTTAATCATTTAAGAAATGTTTCCTGAATGATTGAATATGTACATGAGTGAATGAATGAATTATAAGTAATGAGTAGTAGTCTCATGTCTTTTGGAGAATTATATTAAATTTTTATTTTTCAGCAATATTTTCTAATACTAGCCCTTGTATGTATAAGAATTACTAATCTACATAAGAAACTATTAAATATTTAAACTGACAGTTGCCTTTGATAATTTACACATATTTTAACATGTTTACAATTAGAAGAGATAAATGGACAAAGGCATTGACAATGAAGTAATTGTTAACCAAATTATTTGATATATTTTCTGATATCAAATATTTACATTTGATATAAAATATCAAGTATACTAAAATTTCAGTTTTGTACTTTGTGTTCTTAATCCATGCTTACTATAGTTGATGCTTTGGATTCTTAATAAAGTATATCCATACTGTAGGCCTGCAATAGAATAGCTATTTTATTTATTGCTTGCAAATATATACAAAGAATATAAAGGCAATTATGCTGACAGGATTTTTGATATATGAAGTTTCAGGAGAAGATTGTGAATCACAAACAATCCATGGTCAAGTGTGATCACAATAGACTTTGATTCATTTAAGAGAATCTTAAAGTCCTCCAGTGTTAGAATAAAACTTCCTTTGGGAATATTTTCTTATCTTTTTCAAGTACTATTTAATAATCTGCTTTTAAGTTATAGAAAGCATATACTCTCAATTGACATCCCTATTTTTACTGCAAGTAATAGATAAATGTCATGAATGCATTCATAATAAAAGATAAATGAAATAAGCTGAATTATTGCTTGGGGTGATTGATAATATCAGATTGAAATTGTCAAGATGCTTTTGTAACCACAGTTTAAATTAAGCCAATATAACTCCTTTTGTCAGTTATTCTTTCTTCTTTTCTTCAATTTTCCTTTGGATACACAGTGCAAGAGTGCAGTATTGCAGTTCTTCAATATTTATCATAATGATAGACATTTTATAGAAAGCATTATACAAAACCAGCCCCAGAGGGATATTTGCTTTGATAGTCAGACTCCACATCAAGACACAAGTGGGTAAAGTCCTCTATTCTCCACATGTGAAGATGTTCAGAAGTGAACTTATGCTCCTAAGAGGGAGTAGTAAAATATTGCTTTTGTACTCACTATGTCTTAATTTCTCCCTACCCATTTCATCATAAAAATATTGATTACTTAAAAATTTAAACCACATAAGAAATGTTGTTAAAGAAAAAGAAGATCCAATTGAAAGAGATATCCAAAGAAAATGCAAGCTTCTTAGTCAAAATTAATGAGGCACAGCACACTGATCAGTAAAAAAACTCTATCCTTAGAATTACAGTATGCTTGTATTCAATAAAGAAGTTGATCACATGAAAATCCCACAATAAAAGGTATATAATAGAGAAGGGTGGAGTGGGGGAAGGGAGCAGAGTGAATGGGGAAAAAATAAGAACCAAGATACATCATCTACAGGTGCAAGTACCCGATGATAAATGTAAACGTACTGTATACCTAAAATGTACCAATAAAAGCATTTAAGAAAAAAAAGGTATATAGAAAATATATTTGTATATAACTATGTATTTTTGTATTATAAGAATGATCATCTATGCTTATGCTAGTCATATTAATATTTTAAAACTGTGTCTGTATTAAATGTAATCATATATTTAAGATGTTAAGATACATTGAACAAATGTATATTTCGATCATAGTAATTTGAAAAATATGGAGTTAAACAGGATTTTTTGGTGTGGATTTCAAAATAATATGTTTTGTATTTAATATGCATTACAAATCCCTGAAAAGGAATTTCCCATTTTTATTTTACTATTCTCATATTCCTAATGAACTCCTATTATGATCTGATATGTGTTCCTTGAAAAGTAATTTGTAGTTATCTTTCAGGATTGTAAACCAATTATTTATTTTGCAAAGTCTGGCAAAATTAATTGCCCTTAATTTCTTCCATTACCCAATCCTGATGAGCATCTCTAAATCTCTAACCTTCCTTCAAAAGTCAAGAGGAAAAGTTTCAGAAGTAGAAACATCAAGACAAAAACAGGTCTCACAGGGGAAAATCACAAGTACGACTTACGATGGTGAGAAAGGGATTCATTTTATATCTAAAGACACATTCATTAATTTTTTTCTCTCTTTTTGTTTTTGCTGTTTTAACTTTTTATGAAGAAAAGATATTCATATATAAAGGTGGAGAAAAATGAGCCCCTGTGATGCATGTCCTTATTGCCATAGCTACCCTTCCGGCTGGTGGGGAAGGCAGCTCCACACAACCCTGCCAGGGTGGGGCAGACAGGGCAGGGGTCCCGGGAGGAAAACACAGTGCTGTTATTTCAAAATGAAGGAATTATTTACAGGAAAAACAACAGCCCCTCAAGATAATTATGCTGTTCAAAGTTATAAGAACTACAAAATTTAAAAAGTAAACTAAAACCCTTCCAAATTTCCTGAATAAACATACACATATCACCAACATATAAAAATATGCAGATATGCATATATAAGCACACATTCCAAAACAGGAAAGAACAGCCAAAGAATTTTTTTAAGCTACAAAAACTCCCAGAAAATTAATGTAACATGATAAGACAATCAAAAACAAACAAGTAATAGTAATGTGATATAACACATGTAAGTGGTATCAACTCACTTATTTAAAAAATGACTTCCATTTTGTTTTATTTGATCAGCACAACTTACTAGCAATGACTGTAATGTTGGAGGGACATATGTAAACAATTTCTCTAAAATTTTTAAAGAAAAATAAAAATAAGGCATATTACTCAAAAGCTATGGCTGTGATATCAATATCGATGAAGATAACATTTTATAAATATGCTGAATATATTCCAGAAATTACTATCAAAGTAATAATCCACAATGAGGACTACTGTACCTAATAAATATTAATAATAACAAAGACGTAAAGTATAAATTATATGACAGGACTTATCAAGAGATACTGAATAAGAGCAGATATCTTTCACATCATTGTGAGAGATTATATAACAAATCATAAGGAAATGTAAAGAATCAGAAATATGATTGATAAATCTGAATAAATGTGATCCCTACAAGTTTATAGACAGCACCATCCATTTATGCGCTCTGATAACACATACAAAATGAATATATGTTATATGAAGTAGTACTAAATATTACTGCAGGAAATTTTTTATTAGATACATAGTACATATTAGTAAATATAAAAAAAGAAATTAAGTAAGTTCAGAATTTGGTTCAGGAAGTTTAGCTCAGCAAATAATAAGACCAAGAATCACAGAATTTTTTTTTAAAAAATCAGCAAAAGCAGAAACAAAATTGCAAAGTTGACCAAAGAAATAATTTATCAGTAATAAATAAATATTTTTACCAACATAAGCAAGGCAAAACAGATAAACTACTAAAAATATAATTTACCAACAAATAACCACAAATATCAATTATCTTTAAGAATGTAAAGACATTTTAAAATTCTAAAAATATATTTGAAAATTCCATTTAAATATATATGAATATGAAAATGTGAATTAAATGAATACTTCTATGGGGATATAAATAATGTAGGGAAAACTGAAATTATTGTTAAAGATTTTCTATGCTTCTTGTCACTGTGAACACACACATAAGCATGTAAGTACATGGAAGTAAATATGCATCCCAATTTTTATGGGAAAATGGTAAATTTTTCCAATCTTCAAGATTGTAGGATTTTAATACTGATTTAATGTCCTTGCTTAACAAAAACCTAAACTCCTTTCAATTTATTTTGGTAAGGACAAAATAATTCTCATATCAAACCTGGAAACAAAGTCCACAAAACAAACATGCAAACAAAATAGTAATTTCATTTACTAATAATATATTAATGCAAAATATTGCATTTACTATTTAACAAACAAAATTCAATAATATGTTAGATGCATAGTGAGCACTGCTCAAGGATTCTTATTACAGAACAGGGTAACCCAATTATACACATGTGATTGAAATAGACAGCGAATATTTAAATATTTTTAAAATGTTACTAAAGATGACAAATTGCCATTAATCCCCCTCAAAATCCTCCCTCTTGCTTTTCATATACATAACCCCTTGTTCCTGCCACTTTCTGAAGCAGTTATAGAAGCCCTCTTTTCTGAGTGTCTTTACAAGTTATGATCAAAATTACAGTGAGTGCTACTACCCAGAGCCATCCAATGGAAAAGTAGGCTTATAAAACCATGACAGTGTATTCTCGTCCACCTTACTCACCAGATATGGCACTGCATGACTTCTAGCTGTTCCTCAAAGACAAAATGACCATAAAAAGTAAATTTGAGTTGATTTTAGTAGTAAAGTATGTGTTAAAAGTCATTCCAGTTAACACATGGAATTCAAGATCTTTGTTAAGTGTACTTATGTTGATTAATTTAGGCATGTACAATATTATGCCCTTTCCTTTCAACTTTACGACCTGTAAAATCTATTCCCTCACATCCTCCCTTCCTTTCAATATGAATGAACAAAATCTTGTAATTACTTTAGTGTATGTGCTACTTCTGCTATATTTATCCTTATAGAGGCCCGCCTCTGTATGCTTCAAAATGGGAATGGAAGTATAGACATGGAGGAAAATCAAGATTCCCAGCTGTATAAGTTTTCTAGGGCTGAAGTAACAAATTACCATAAACTAGATGCCTTAAAGCAGCAAAAATATACTCTCTTACAATTCTGAAGTCCTGAGGTCTGAAATTAATGTGCTACCTGGGCCACACACCCCCGACAGCCTCTAGGAGAGGGTGTGTCCATGCCTTGTCTCACTCTGTTCAATGAACTATGGATCATAATGCCATTCTCTCTGCATCCATGTCCACCCAGTTATCTCTTTTCTCTGTCTGTGCTGGTGACTGTCTTTTCTGCTCTTCTCAGAAGGACATCGGTCACCTTAAGTCAGGGCCCACTCTGATTTAGTATGGCCACATCTTAGCTTGATTGTATTTGCAAAGACCTTTTCCAGTGAAAATCTCATTCACAGGTAGCAGGGGTGGACTTCAACTTGTCTCTGTAGTAGATACAGGAACCCATAAATGCTGCACAAGGTAACTTCTTCAAATGATGTCACTATAAACAAAGTATAAGCTCTGTTAGTACAGCTATCAAAGGAACATCAAGAAAATGAAGAGATTGCATGTTGAGATTCATGAACTCACATAAATACTCCCATTACATTTTTTAAATTCTGCTTAATAGCCAATTTTATTACTAAATTCTAAAGGCAATGTAAAAGTTTTTTATTAGTACATGTTTGCAGTACACACCAATTACATTCATTACAGGGAAATGGTACGCATGCATAACATATCTCAATTCCTTTTTCCCCTCCCCACCCATCCTCCTTTTTTGCCAGCATCAGTTCCTTTTTCCATCAATTTATAACTTAACTAAGCATTGATGTTACAGTTGTGTCATCCACCAAATATTATATTTGAGTCTTGCTTTCAAACGTATCTGTAGTGTTAAAAGGAATAAAAATCATTTTAGAATAGCCATAAAAATTCTTCTCTCACAATGCTTTGAATTAATTATTCAGTTCCTTGATTTTACCATTTTTTCTGCAGACTCTTGAGTGCAGTAAATACCAGGAATATAAACCTATGGTCTTGAAATAATTATTTTCACTATTAAGATCTTTTTTTCTAACTACTCCATTTTCCTATTGGTTATTCTTTCAATTCACACTTCATTAGAGGGATCTCAATGAAAAATTTTAAAAAACTTTTTTCTCTGTGGTCCAAGGATTAACAGTAGTCTACTGGTAATGAGATTATCATTTTCTTTAAATACAATTAGATCAATTAATCTGCTCAGATTACCTGTTTTTCAGCATATGTTTTCTAAAACCATTGGTTATGGTGCCCATTAGAGTTTGGAATGGAAAACTAATATGATTCTAGCTACTTTAAGCAGAAATGTTTACAAATGCAGATGTTTTCAAAATATTAGAGGGGCAAAAGGAATATAAATCAAGGAAACAATCCATTTTGGCTCTACTCTTCAAAAAAAGTTACAACACTACAGAAAGTGAAGGAAACCACCAGGGAAGAGCCCCTCTACTGGCACTTTTGACATAAGTGATCTTTAGGAAATTTCCTGGAGACTACTATAACATCTCAAATGTCCAAACTCTATGATTACAAATTGTATTTTCTGAAAATGTTCAATATCTACTATTCCCCATGCTCTTCTGCAACAAAACTTTTCACTACTGCTACAAGACATAGAAT
The DNA here is from genome assembly GCF_000247695.1 of Heterocephalus glaber. The sequence continues at coordinate 3,990,271 of NW_004624819.1, read as the reverse complement.
TCTTTGTCTCCAATGTTATGGACTGAGGGTTTGTCATCCTCCAAAATTCATGCCCCCACCCTGTCAGGTTATTTGCAAGGAGTTACCTTTGAGAGAAAATTAAGTTCAGATGATAATATTAGAGTAGGACTTATGATGGAATTAGCCCTATTATAAGAAAAGAGATAAAAGGTGTGAAGGCAACAGCAAAAAGCACTCATCTGTAAGCCAAAGAGCTGACCTTAATGAGAAGCCACATTTGATCTTGTGCTTCCAAAACTCTAGAACTGTGAGCAATAAATACTTATTATTTCAGGTACTTATTCTATGGCATTTTCTTATATCATCGCAAGCTAACTAAAACACCCATGCATCTTCTCTATGAAGATGTCAACCACAAAATACAACAGAAGTGAAGTTTGTATCCATTACAGGTATAGTGCTTTCTGATTTGTGCTTCTTGCTTCAAGGATGGCAAGTTTTTGAGGTTCTTCTCAGAAACCCATGACAAGCTATGAGAAGCTCAGCCCACATGGCACACCATATGGGTGTTCTGATCAATGTTGTCAAATTGAGTTTTGATATGTCAGCGAGAATTAGCTAACAGTGGACCGTATAAATGATCTATCCTTAAGGTAGAACGTAGTTGAGCCTTCAAATAACTACAGTCTCACTAACATCTACTTGCAGCTACATAAAACTCCGAGCACAAAATACTTAGATAGACCCAATCAACTGAAGAATTGCAAAAGAGAAAATAGGACCACTCAATATTATGCCAGTAAATATTTGTAAAGTTTTGTTACATATATAGAATGTAAACATCATGTGTCTTCTCATCACTCTTGGAAATCAGAATATTTACAGAATGTTTACTATTTCTCTTTTGGCTTTCCAATACTTTGTCAAAGCCATCTACTTGCAGGAGCAGACTTGAAATCCTATGGGAAGAAATTCTAAGAAGTCTGGTTTCTATATACAGTATCCAGACACTAACATATAACAAGAAATGATGAAAAGATAAAGTCTGCTAAGGTAACAACAGAAAATTTGATAATAAAACTTAGTAAAGCTAAAATAATTTAAATAGTCTACTATTAGAAAAAATAAATCACTAAAATTGAGTGCACAATCTAGAAGTAGAAAAAGTTACACTTTTCAATTGAGTAATCAGTATATCCATAAATACAAAAGGTAGAGTGCAATGGCTTTTAAAGATGAAATCAGTTGGGACAACTGGCCAACAATTTGAAGAATTAATAAAAAGCAAGGCCAGGACAGGATGGGTATTTAAACCAGAAACCACTCATTGGGTTCAAATTTTAAATGTTAAAGTGAAATCATAAAAATAAGAAAAAGGCTTGACTGAATTTAGTTATCTTCAAATAAGTTAGATTGTCTTAACCAAGTAATAAATTCATAAAAATGACAAACCTGACATGTTAAAAATTAAAATTTTTTCGGGCTGGGGATTTAGCTCAGTGGTTCTGGAGCCTGCCT
>NW_004624819.1:3955820-3975874 GCF_000247695.1 Heterocephalus glaber | reverse complement strand
TTATATTAATTGAAGTACCTGTTATGATATTTGACCCTACTATACTATGTGATGAAAGTAGACACAAATTTCTAACCTCGTGGAACTTACCCCCTAGTGAAGACAGACACAAATAATCAGATATGTTCAGCATTGCTATGTTAGATGGTGGTAAATATGGAAAAATGCACCACTCAGGGGTATTGAGAGGGCATTGTATGTTAAGCAGGCTAAATGGTCTCTATGAAATGGTGGCATTGACACTAACACGGGAGCTGGGGATTTAGCTCAGTGGCACTGTGCCTGCCTGGCAAGCGCAAGGTCCTGAGTTTGATCCCCGGTTCCAAAAAAAAAAAAGGCATTAACACAGGAAGGCAGTGATGGAAAAACTCATTTCATACAACCAGAAAGAACATTGAAGGTGGAAGGATCAGAATGTGCAAAGGTCCTGAAGTGATATATGCCTGAGATGTTTAAGTCTTCACCAGTAACTGATCACAAGCAAGATATGAGGTCAGAGAGGACCTGGGGGGGAGAATCATGACCATGAACAGCCTTGGAGATTGTTCTAAGGAGTTGCATTTTTACTCAGAGATGCAGAGATATTCAAGGTACGTATGCAGAGGAATGACATTCTCACTTGAATTTTAAAAGGATTCTTCCTACAAATAGATATAATATGATATCACACATAAATATGATATAAATGGCTTTTTTATTAGTTCACTGAAGACTAGTTGGCATATGAATACAATAAGTATGGATTTGGCAGTCACATTAATTGTCTACTGCTGACAGCTAAATTGGATGATTTGAATCCTAATATGGAAATGTTGGCTTTAATTTTGCTGGGTTACATTTATACTTTTATTAACTTGTTAACTCACTTTTCTTTCTCAAAGTCTCTAAATTACCACGGTTGTTGTCTGAATCTATGGTTTCCCAAGTTCTCCAAAATAGAGTCTGAGTGAAGTGAGAAGTTATAAAAATGCAAACTTCTGTGTACAAATGTGTCCTTACTAGCCTTAGAAGTAGATTCTACAAAAACAGCCAAATGAAATTGTGTTTTACAAATCATGGGGTTTGAAACTTTTCAGTGACTGTCTTTCTCTTATGAAACTGTCATTGCTAAATTCTGTCAGAGTACAATCAGTAGCACAGTAACACAGTGTTTGAGAAAATAAAACTAAATAAAGAAAAATGATGCACAGAGGAACTAGAAAATGCTGTATCATTTTAATATGTTTTCACAACCTGACTCAATGACCTCTCCTTGAATGTGGCCGTATATTCTAACATCTAAGCATTGCTAAAATTGATAAAATGACTTACTTCCAACTTTTAAAGTAGCAAGACAATAGCATGTTTCATTTTTATATTCAATTATCTGTGCCTAACAAGATAATAAAATGCCGAGTTTAAATGTTACCAATATGACCTCAATAACACATTTGGTACAACTCCATCTTAAGGCTGATCTCAGATTTCTTGCTTGAATCCAAACAGTTGTGAGAAGGGGCTTAAATAATTATAGAAAATTGGTGAGGGAAAATAATTTTAATAAAAAACTCTAAGTCAGAGTGACATTTGAAAATTATAGTATTCCAGGTCTGAATTTAAATATGTGCTCAAGAAATCAGTCGAGCATGATTTTAACTCAATTCTCTGTAACATTTGTAACAGGGTAAAGTATTAATATACCTTGTAATATATTACTATATATTAATACTTCATCCAATCTCGTGTTCTTTCAGTTTTTACTTTTCATTAATACATGCTGCAATGCATTTCTCTCTGAGTGTTGGCACATGTACATAGCACACCTTAAGTCTTTTGTTTCATCCCCTTGCCCTCCCCTCAATCCATCCTTTCTCCATCTCGTGGTCCTCTTCTCTTTCAAAAAAGACCTGTTTCCCTTTTTTCCTATTATCTGTATTTTCTCTCTCTCTTTATTTATATTTTGAGTTTGTCATTTAAGAGAAACCATGCAATATTTAAGCTTTGTGTATGATTTATAACTCATTGCTTTAAAGAATTCTGCTAGCAAAGCAGAAGTTGCTTCCAAATGCCTTTATTTCTGGATTATGCTTTCCCAGGGACTGAGCCATTGTATGTGTTGTGCTGGCACCATGCAAAGGAAGATGGAAGTGGAGCATTCTTACTCAGCATTTAGTGGACAGGTGAGATTCACTCAGTATAAAGAGTGGAGCTCTGTCCATCCCCTCTTGGGATCAGTACCTGCCCATGTGATAGTATGTCAAGAGCAAGGCAGTGCAGCACACTCAGGAACCAAGACCTTGATTCAGGGGTCCCAGTGTGTCCCCACTGACATCCAGAGAAAACAAAACCACAGCACGGACGACTCTAGCCACTGACGCTTGGCTACAAAGTTTTGGGGTGTTTTTTTTATATTTGGTGACTTTTACATAAATCAAGGGTAGTAGGAAACCAGTGATGATGGAAGTTAAATTCCTGTTGATGGAAATAAAATATTTACTGCTGAGGATTGACAAGTAGACGATCTAACTTGAACTGCCTGTCCCAACATCAAGTCTGAAGAGCATAGGAAGGACAGTGAGGTGTGGTATCTGTAAACTACCCCTACCAGGTAGATAAAACAAGAAGAAATCTGTTCAGATGACTAAGAGCTGCCTTGGATTACTTTTGGTGGGGTACTGGGGAGTGAGGCCTTGTGTTCTGGGGTAAAAGAAACCAAAGAAGAAAATTTGTGACAAGCACCCAACTTTGCTCCTATCTCTCTCCATTAGGGTTTGGAGATGATCATTGTCTACTCCTTGTATATTGAAGGAAATTAATCTGTGAAGTGTTCGCCTGTGAAAAGACACAAATGTTTTTTCTTAGGCTGTCTTTGATTTTTAACTCTGCTTAGTCCGTGTAAAGTTTGTAGGGTTACATGGTGTATTTTTAGATAGAGAAATTTGGCTAGAAAGACTTTCCTCATTCCAAGGCAATAAAGGATTTCTCCATCTTTAATTTTAATATTCCATTTATTCACACAGTGATTTTTACTTTCAAAATTCTCATCTATTTCTTATCAATGGCTTTGACATTGAAGTAGTGCTGGTCTGATAAGTTGTATCTGAAAGTATTTTCCCCTCTTCAATGTTTGGGAAGTTTAAGAAACATTGGTACTAGTTCCTTATAAACATTTTGTAGAATTCAAGGTGAAGTCAGTTTATTATGGAATTTTTTTATTAGAAAGTGTTAATTATGAATTCAATCTCCTTACATATTATTATAGCTATTTCTTTTAAAAATTGATTCCACTCGTCTTTTCTTTCCTAATCTCAAGGCTTGTCAATTCCTTTAGCTTTTCAAAGAAAAATAAACAATTTTTTAATCTGTTCTAATCTTTATTTCATTTATTTCTACTAGGGTCTTTGTTATTTTCTTCATTCTGGTAACTTTGGGAATATTTTTTTCATCTTTCTTTCTCTGATTCCTAGGTGTGACATTAGCATTTTTATTTGAGATGATTTTTCTTTTTCGATGTAGGCATTTACTGATATAAACTTTCCACTTAAAACCACTTTTGATCTATTTGAATGTTTTTCAGGTGCATCCAGTACATGAAATATGGATCAAATTTTTTTCCTAGATGGTTATCAATTGTCTTATTTTTCATCTGTGACTTTTGTTTCAAAACACACATAATATAAACACTACCATCTTAACTATTTTAAAGTGTATCATTCAGTAGTATAAAGTAGATTCATATTTTCATGAAGACATGATCACCATCAACCTGCAGGACTTTTTGAATTTGGAAACTCAGTACCACAATACTTGGCAACAACCATTCTACATAGGCTGCCAAAAAAATGTATACATTGGGAAAAGAAAAACTTGGATAAATACTTTAATTCTAAATTTATTGAAACAACATGAGACTAGTACAAGTTAATTTTGGCCTCTACAATTATAAGAAGTGCTCAATGTGGTGGCCATTAGCTTCTAGATATTTTTTAGTATAGCAAACTGCTGAAGTGTGTAAACATTTTTTTGGTAGACTATACTTTCAGTCCCTAAGAATTTATTACTTGAGGAACATCATATACAAGTAATCATATATGAGTAATCAGTTTTCTCACATTGAGTGTATCATTTTACATTCCCATCATGAGTGTATAGAGTTTCACTTTCTTTGTATCCTTACCAACACTTCTTATTACAGATTATTTTTAGAATTTTATTTATTTTGATTTTTTTGCCAGGGATCAAACTCAGGACCTTGCACTTGGATTTTTACTTGTAGGACATTTAATATGATACACATTATATGGTTTCAGTGGTAAGGGAGAGAAAGGGAAGTCACTGGATTGACAACATGGCTAAGGGGACCTACAATGATAAGCTGCTTTTAAAACAATGTTAAATGCACATTCAGTGAACACTTAAATTTGCTACCCGAAATTTGTACCTATTAAACATCATCAGTTTAGGCAACATATTTTTAAGTATCCCAGGAAGAAGTAAAACTGCGTATTAATCTGTTTTAAACGATACTACTCTAGGACCTATAATTATGGGCTGGCTATTGAACAGTTTATTGCACAACAACACATGCCAAACATGAATCTTTGTGCTACGGTTCATCGGGGAACAAGACAGACAGCAATCCTTGCCCTCTTGGATTTACAGTTTCATCAGTTAAAAGTGTTTGTGCTTCACTGTCTTTCCTGCCATAATCCTTCTACATTCTGTTCTTCTGAATCTGTGATAAGCATAGAATTTTAATATTTGCTTATATTTCCACAACATTTGTTGTACAAGCCATTCATTTAAATCATTAACTGTCATATTTGGGAAGAATAATTCTGCTGATTTTTTGTTGTGAAATACATGAATTAATAAAATATTGCATTGTAAAATAACCTTAAGACTTTGAGAACTATGTATGATGATGATGGTTTTTCTGAATTAGCCAAAAACTTAAGAAACTCTTAATTCCTTACACTTTTTAAGTATTTCATTTGAGAGCATTCTCCCTTGCTTTCCAAAGAAAACAGATAATGGATATCGGTTTTAAGTGAAATGGGAGACTGATAAGCCTTGCTTTACTTAGAAATGTTCAAATTCTGCTTCTACAGATTCTAGCACTTTATGTGGGCCCACGCCTTGGTCCTGGCTGCATGAAAAGGCAACGATCTGCTCTTGTGCCTTGCTCCCCTCATAGCACAAGCACATGCACAGAGCCTAACAAACGCTCCCATCACCTTCGTAAGCACTGAGCACATCACAAGCTCTGGCACATAAGAAGCCCCTCAGTAGATGTCTGCTGCCTTGAACTGCACGTTTGTCTGCACGATAGGAGCTGTGATCATACAAGATTTGTCATCAGAACGCTTTTATAAATAATAGAATACCTCCTGCCTGAGTTGGCCTCATTTTTCTCCAAGCAAAGTGCTTTGCTTTTATTTGCAGATACAGGTGGTCAGATTTGCATGGTAGAGAGAAACTGGGTCATCAAAGCCACACAGGTGACCTCCATTAGACCTGCATCTGAGCACTGTGAAAGTCTGCCCCCTAGTGCGATGCCCTCCAGGGCCCTGCTCAGCATGGTGCATCCTGGGAAGGGTGTGACAGTTGTTTAGCCCACATCAGTAGCTGCTCTCTCTTGACACTCTGTCTCCTTGATTTTCTGCTGTGTCAGCCTTAGAGAGGATGCTTTCCTTAAATTCTCTCCCTAGAGCTTCACACAATTTAGTCATGTCCTAAATAACTAAGAAGTGGAAAATGGATGCAGAGACTGCCATTTTCTGCCAGCAACTGGAAGTGGTGTGCCTCCCTATGGGGAAAAAAAAATGGTGTCAATAATGGGAAGGGCAGGAAGCAGGAGGTCAAGGAGAGAGCCAGGCCTCCTGTGCTCAGTGCTGAAGGCCAGGAGGCTGCACACATACAGAATCCTGGAACTGGAGAGGCAGAGAAGCCTTCAAGAATCAGTTCATTCCTTTTAGTTTCCAGTCACCCCCTTCACATGGCTCAAGCAAAAGGACATCCAAGCTATTCTGGAGCATATTCGTTGAAGGACACAATATAATCTGTAGTGTCTCTGATCCCTACATTAGAACTCCTAAAAGATATGACTGAGACCAAAGAGACCAAATGCATAGTAATATTACACTTGAGAACTAGAAAGACCCTTTTATACTATTCAGAGGTAAGATTTAATTGTGAGGGACAAACTTATTGAATTAAATCACACAGCTGTCCCTGAAACTACTTTGTACCTTGTATTATGTGAATTAATAGCTCTCACTGTCTGCTTTTAAAGCAACCTTGACAAGGTAAGGTGGATTGTCAACTTAATTGACTTGGGAACTGACTAGGAGATGAGCAGAACTAACCTCAACTTCTCTCTCTCCTTGCTACTTGGCTACCATGTGGCATGCAGCTTTATACCACACACTCTACCATACTATTCTGCCTCCCCACAGGCCCAAAAACAGGGGCCATAAGTGATCATGGACAGAACTTCCTAAACCATGAGCTAAAATGAGTATTTCCTACTTTTAAAGTGATTATCTCAGTTGTTTTGTTACAGTGATAGAAACCTTTCTAACACATAACGGAAGTCATGTGATTCATGAGACAAAGAAATAATTGTCTGGACTTTTCACAGTAAATTAAATCAGCAAGGGTGCTGTAGCCTTCCTCTAAAGCTGAAGCTTCTCTGTTAGTCTGAGAGCATTTCAGTTTCCAGCCCCTGCCTCAGCAAAGTCATACTTTAGTGTTAAAATAGGTCTTACTGTGTAAATGATTTACAAAGTGAAAGTTGCATCCTATTTTCCCTGAAAATTTGATTCACAATACTCATTCATCCTCAGTATCATAGAGGTGTCTGGGATAAAAGGGACATTTTTAGGCCAAAGCTTCAATTTTTACATATAAGTCTATGAATTCTTTCTTTTGAATGTCCATTTGACTCCCTCTTCACCATGGCAGTCATAGTACTGTTGTAAGTCAGCCTTTCCTCATCTCCTCTTCTTGAATCATGTTATTAACTCCTACCCTCTTATGTGTCTTCACCTCTCTCCCTCTCCAATATATTTACACTGACATAAATGTGATTTTTGAAAAACATGCATCTGATTGTGTTACTACCACGTTTAAAATTGGTATTTTTGTGATCTGAGTACAGCCATTCACATGGTATTGTCTTTTTGTCATCAATTGGTTGAAGCCTGACTCTCCATCGCTAGACAAATATAATCTATGGAGAGATAAAGCCCACTGGAGATTGCTTTCTTGTGCTTAGAAACAGGGAAACTGAGCTATATCCTTCAATAAAGGTATTTCCTTTTGAAGGAGAAGAGTAAAAATCACAAGACAAAAAAATGTTGTATATATATGACACATATATATATATATATCTGAAAGAGATTATTATCTTTATAGTAATTTTGGAAAATTTTAAATGGAATGTAATCACGAGAAAACAATCAAAAATTAAGTTTATGAGTTACCCACATGACAGAGGCCTGTGTTCGTAAAAGTTATGATACCAAAAACAAAATCAAACCAAAGAATAAGAATTCATCTATATTATAGGGTAACACAAAACCAAACCAAAGAATGAGAATTCATCCATATTATAGGGAAGATTAATAATGCATTATATTAAATTTTGTCCAATGCTTTTGTTTGTGAACTGAATTGTTTGCAAGCAGAAACATTCCTGAACCAAGACATTACTGTATATTTTAATTTGTTAATAATATCTTGAAAAATAAAACATTTGAGAGGTCTTTAGAAGTTAATCCAATTTTAGTGTATTGGAAATTAAAGTTTGAGGAAATATGTTCATTGGATCTTAGAAGATAAAATGCATTCAGACATTTAAGTGAGATGGATAGAAAAGTAGGAATCATGAAGGACATGCCATAGAAATAAGATATCCTGTGACTGTTAAGTGTGACTGGTCAACTTCATTGGGTTAAGAAATGCCTAGAAGATTAGTAAAGCACAGTTTTGGTCTGTCTGGGTAAGTCATGGAGGCCTGACCTCAGGTAATATAATTTACCCCAGACTCCCTCTGTGGCATTGTTCTGCTCTGCTTCCTGGCTACCGTGAATTAGCATCTTTCTTCCACTACACCCTCTGCACTGATGTTCTGCCTTGGAACAAGGCTACCATGGATTGCATCTGCTGAAACAATGAGCCAAATAAACCTCTCATTCTTTAAGTTGTATCGGCTAATTTGTCTCAGTAATAGGAGAGCTGACTAATACACTATATTAGGTAGTATATACTAATATACTGTTTAAGGTTGGTGAGGCAGAGGGAACAGCTTTACACATCTTTTTCTTCTTAATCCATTATAATGGCCATTGTTGCCTTATGTTGAGATCTTATTATGTCCTGTCTGATTTCCTGGTCACTGTGCACCCATAACACATCATTTCCCATCCTCAATACTCGTCAACTCCTTCACTCTGCCAGGAGATATCTTTCAAAATCAGATATTTTGCTTAAAATCCTTTAAGGAACCCATTTACCCTTGGACTGCAAGCGTCACATCTTTGCTGGTTATAGAAATTTCCTCATGATTTTTCTGCTACCTCCTGTCTTGTCTCAACTCGAACTTGTACTCTGAGTTAACCATACTAAGTTCTTTAATTTACCAGGATATCCCTAACTCATCCTTCCACATCTTAGTACAAGTTGTTCCCATGGTCTGACATGTTTTGTATTTATAATGCTTTTCTTCGCCTGGTTAATGCTAATTTTTTTTTAAAAAACACACTTAATGAATTCTTACTGTCTACTTGGTATATTGCTATATGTAGGTGCATAACTGCAGTGTTCATGTGGCTTTTATCCATTGTTCTTCACAACTGTGTTCTTGTCTTCCCAACTCATGATTAATTGTTCCTCCTTAGTGCCCCCAAGAGGATCCCATATTTAAACATATTTTTCTGCTTTACACATGATATATACTACAGTATAATCATGTTTATTTTGGCTAGTACTAGTAGTACTTCTTGATATGACTGAAGACAAGATCTGTGTTTATTTTTTCCAAGTGTCTTGATCATAAAAACAAATGCTTTTGAAGTGAACAAATGAACAAATTATGTTTCATTAACTCCCTGATTCATTTAAAGACTTCTTTACTGAAATACTACTATACATCATTCAGTATTTGTATTAGTCAACTTTTCTTTTGCTGAGACACAATACCTGACACACATAACTTGAGGGAGGAAAGGTATAATTTAATTCATTATTTTAGAAGATTCAGTCTATGGTTGGCTGGCTCCAAGGCAAGAACATCATGGCAGAAGGGCATGCATGGTGGAGCAGAGCTGCTTAGATCATGACAACTAGGAAACAGAGTAGATAAACAGCACCAGAGTGGAAGGGGCCAGGGTCTATGTATAGTACTCCAGGCCGTGACACCATGACATAGTCATACACACCCAAGAGCATGTTCTCCTAATCTACTAGACATTTCGTATCCAATGAAGTTGACATACCAGGAATAATGGTTACAATATTCAATGCAATAGAGATATAAAAAAGAACATATAGCAAAAGCCCTATACTTATAAACATTCATGAAAACTACACTGTGAGAACACCTTGAATTATTTTTGCTAAAATAAACTACATAAGACAAGTTACCTACTCAATATCTAAACCCTTTCTTCTAACTATCTAATAAAGACCTATATTTTAGGAGAAGCCAGAGATGTCAGTTTTGACAGAAAAATCTCAGGAGCTTAATGTTATCTATCTAAAAAAAAAAAACAGGAAAAAGAATAAATAAAAGTGTTGCTATATGTGTTGATGAACATGCCAATGAATTTGATCATGTTTAGATTGCCGACTCTTTGAAGTTAAAGATAAAATCTTTAAGATATTTTTAATTACCAACTTTCTTAACAAAATATAGTACATGGCTGGCTCTACAAAATATTTGCTATTTTGATTTTGTTGATTCACCCAGTACAGAGAATGGCTCTGTGCTATACAGACAATGAGGTGCTTTGGGGTATTTTCAGAATGCTGATGCTGAACTTTGCATGTAACTTGCTCCATTCTTTGGGATATTTTAGAAGTGAAGTATAAATATTTAAAAGGGGAAAAATTTTACTGTGCTTTCTTTTATTGATATAAGTGAGGAAGAAAAATCTGAAAATAAAGACTTCCTATATGTGCTGCCTTTGAATTACCGGAAAAACTGTCTCAATCACCTTTGGGTTGCTTTGGTTATCACTATTTTCTAAGGTGACATCCAAACTATCATTGATTCTACATTATTATTTTAATACATGGCAAGCTTCTGAGAAAAAAATAGTATCTTACTGTATACCTATAAGAAATCAGTAAATGCTAAAGTAAGCAAACTGGCATAAAAATGGACCTGGATTTTAGCTATAGCAAGTAACTTCCATTGGTAAAGAGGAAAAATCTTTCCCTAAAATATATGAATTGCAAGTGAGAATATTCCAACACCATACCATAAAAAAGAACAATGGTATACCCCACAGTATATATATTTTTGTCATTCTTAGGAAACTGGAAAAGGTGATGTTGCATCTAATGGAAGTTCTCATGACTTCTATATCAAAATCCATTCCCTTTTATGATGCTAATCTGTTTTTGGAAAAGCCTAATATCCTGAGCCTCTTCATGCTTCCTAGCATTATTATTGGTCATCAAATTATTTCTATCACTTTACGTGTCTATCTCCTTCAATATCCCTGAGCACCAGCTCTATTATAATCTTTATTACTGAAGAGATAATGCATGAATTTATGTACATAGAGAGTTTATGTATACCATGGAGAAAACATAGTTTTAAAAATATGTATCTTTTCTGTTTATCCTCAAGGAAATATCTTTTGAGCTTAAACTTTAAATTTCCTAAAAATATCCAGTAGAATTGTTTTGGGGTTACCTATCCATTCTTTTTTTTTTTTTTTTTTTGGGTACCGGGGATCGAACTCGGGTCCTTGCGCTTGAGCAGGAGGTGGCGAAAGCACCAAGCTAAATCCCCCCGCCCTACCTATCCATTCTTGCAGAACAGCAATTAAGAGCCCAGAGCTGGATTCAAATTTCTGTTGTTCAGATCACTGGCTGTGGCACCTTGTTTTTTCACCTTGCACTTTGGTTTTCTTGTCCACACAAAATAGACAAAGCAATGCTTATACTGGGATTTATGTGAGAATCTTTATCCATAAAGATAATTACAAATGAAGTTCCTGAATTACAGTAAGTCATCACAAAGCATCAGTAATCATTCAAGTTGATTAAATAATTTCTTCTTGAAGGGAAAAGAAAAAAATGAGAAAAGATGGAAAACACTGAAACAAAGCTTTTGGAAATAAGGAAGGAAGAGGGACTGAAAAGAAGGCAGGGAGATGGGAATAAAAGAAGAATCAAGATATATCACGTACAGATACAAATTTCCTATGATGAAGGCAATCATTATGTATATCTTAAATGTACCAATAAAATTAATCAATTTAAATACATAAACAATTTCTTCTCATAAAAGTCTATGTATATTTTGCTGTGGGAAACAGAAAGACCAGTTTTCTGATCTGGCATGAAAATGGTGTTGTAATAATGATGCCCTTTCTGAAATATGTACTTCATTTTCAAATTTATCCATATGCTAATGATAATTCAAATTACAAAACAAATACTCAAACAGAAACAAACTTCGACACTATCATAATAATCTCTATGTAGAAGAAATTTTGAGCCTGAATATGTATTTCTACTTTTAACAAAAGTGGGGGTTTCTGCTTGTTTATTTTACTTAGCCGTTTTTGGATTCAAAGAAGATATTATTATTGACAAATGAGAACACACCTTCATAATATGGAGGGTCTCATTTTTACCTCCAGTGAAGAAAGCAAAATTTCATATGGTTTGTACCATTATTTGAGTATGAATCACCAGTTCTTTATATCTCAGTCTATTCAGTGGTGTGTTCTTTCCAAGGGGATAGGAGACCTCTTCCTTCTTCCAGTGCAGCATTTTGAAGGAAGCAGTTTCCACTGGAAATTTGTTAAGTCAAACTGGGACAAGCTGAATATAAGCAAAATAGGCTTAAAAATGGTGTGAAGAATAGTACTCAATCAGTAATTTTTTAAAATTATACCTACTTTAAGTCTACAATTTCCTCTAATTTTTAGAAAGTTTTCAAAGAGGATCCTTAAATGCATGGTTTTTTCAATTTGAAAATTAGCATGCTATAGAGTAGATGAAAAATCATTTTCTTTTCTCACATGTGGCATATTCATAGTGCTTTTGTTTGCAATAAAAATAAAGATGAGTTCTCACCTTCCTGTATTGCATCTTAAATATCTTTGAATATATAATGATAAGTTCAGGATCCACGGGGTTTGGCTGCAGAGTATATATGGTGCACAGATTTGCCTTTAAGGTTCCTGTACAGACATAGTGTTTTAAAATGAGGCAATCCCTCAGCTTGGAGATATTTTTTGTTTATATCAGCTAGATATCTCCTCAAAGAATAAGATTATAAATAAATATCAACAGTGCAAAAGCAAAAATAAGTAGCCACGCACAAAATTTGTCATGCACACACTTGGAAACAAATCAAACAAATGGATTTAGGCAGAAAATGATACACAGTATGACTAGAAATGGTATATTTATTATTTGTTTTGATAAAACTTTACATTATACCAGTAAATTTTAGGTGTTGAAGATAAAAATGATAAATAAGAGAGGAAACCTGTCTTCCTGTAAAATGACACTGTAATGACATAGTGTAGTGCCTAAACACGAAGAGGTACATGAGCTCACCTGAGTTAAAATGCATACAAGTATATTCATGCTTGAGGGAAGAATCACTCTGAGATCTCTTCTATTTTACTATTTTACTACTCTGAAAAAGCTGTGCTTCCATGCAAAAATATATACAAACAGAATATATACTAACAGAATTGTCTTTTCTGTCTTTAGAATTCTGATGATTGCAAATGTGTAATGAAAAATACTATGGTTATACAATTTTCAGACTTTTTATGTGTTTACTGTATATCTAGGCATGATTTTAGTTTAACCAAAAAGGTAAAATATGGCATGATGCCAAAAATTTAAGTTATAGCTGCTCACAAATAGAATCAAGAGGTGATCAAACATGGTAAGAAATAATTAAATTCCTGGTTAAGCCATTGATAGATAACTGTTTCCTTACTTGCTGCTGAAGACATTTTTCAGTGTGACAGCTAGCATTAGCATGAAGCAAATTTGGGATAAATGATTTTTTCCATAACTGAAAGCAGCAATTGCTGAGGTGAAAGAAGTTTCAAGAATAGATCCAAGGCTAAAGGTAAAGGGAGGCCTCTGTAGAAGTGATGGCTTCTAACTCCCTAGTCTGTCTCTGTGCTCTGCATATTGAGCTATGTAGCTAATCAAGCTTTTCTTTCCCTTATGTGTATTAATTTCTTCTAGGTATTAATTCACATGCAACATTGATTACATCAAGCACTGGACTCTGAACCAATAAGGATTATTTTCTAACTTGGAAAGAGTAAAATTAATTAACACCTTTGGCATTCAAATACTATAAAACTTGCCTGGGGTCACCAAAAATGAGCACTCAGGGATCTTTATTAGCAACTTTTTTGCTTAGTCCATGACTTACCTGTAGATCTATTTTTGTCAGAACTTTTAAAGAAATAAATCATTTATATCCTAGTTATGGAAAGTTATTATTTCAGCTAGTTATTAAGAAATAGCCACAGGAAATATATCAACCTGTGAAACAAGACCATATTCACTGAATATATAAAGATAGAAGTATTTCTTAATTGAAGAAAAAAATGATTGGTGGAATCAGGGCATTATAGTAAAAATGTAAACAAAAGATACAATTAAAACAAAAACAGGATAACTAGGAAAGATTCTGAAAATAGTACACTATATTCTAGAGAGAATTGAGAAAAATAGCAGAAAGAAACTAAGAAGCATCTCTTCAGTTTGTTCTAACAAAACAAACAGTGGGTATTTTAACATTTTAAAAATCACATTCACCCTATAGATTAAATACTTTAAGAAGATTTAAGAATGCATCAAATACAATTCCTAAGAGGGTATATATTTTAATGATAAATCCCTCTTCTAGAAATATTGTCAAGGACTTTGCTTTTCCCTAGAAATGCAGCAGCAAGATAAAATCAATTCCAAGTCCCCAGCTTATTATTGATATTCCTTTGTTCTACATATAAACTTTCTTATTAAGTACTCTCCAGAATGGCAAGGATTCAGTGAAGAGGACATTAATGTAATATATCTGTTAAAAAAAGCTTTTCTTTAGAATTTTAGCCACGATGCCATCGGAGAGCAGTACTATATTCCTGGCAACACACTTTCCTCTCCTTCGAGTATGTTTAGCTAAACGAGTTAGACCTGCTATTAAACACAACATTAATACAATGTTTCAGATGTGGTTTGTCTCCTAGGGTCATGTGCTGGTAGCCTGGTCCTCAATGCGGCAGGCAGGATTAAGAACAAATGGAGCCTGTGAGAGGTGGGAATGAGTGGAAAGTTGTCACTGGGTCATCACCCTCAGAAGAATGAATGCGGGTCTTGCTTGAGTTAGTTCTAATGGAAGTGCGTGGTTATAAAAGAGCATACCTGGCCTCTGAATCTTTCTCTGGCTTTCTGTCTTCCCATATGATGTCTCTCATAATTTCATCATGGTAACATTTACCATGTTGGGAACCAGCCAAGGCGGCCCTCGCCAAAGGCCAAACAGATAGGGTTTTATCTTGAACTTCCAGCCTCCCAAAGTGTGTGCTAAATAAAGCTATTTTCTTTATAAGGTACTCATCTTAAGGTATTATGTTTAGCAGAAGAAAATGGAGTAATGTCACAGGGTAGAATTCTAAAAACACATGACTATAGCCAAAGGGAAGGTAAAGAAACATTACTTATCTTAAGAGCACCTGCAGCCTGAAATGGTCTGTAGACTGGCACTTGTTGCTTTCATCTGTGACTCAGTGTTTAAAAACAAATTAATTTTATATAATAAGTATTGAATTATACCATAATTTAAGATTTGGGGAAAATCATAAAATTTGTAAAAGAGGTTCATAATTATCTTGTTTTTAAAAATGTAAATCCCATTGTTATTTACAAATGTCAGAAAAATGTAGACAAAAACTAAAGTTCCAAAACAGAAACTCTTTATATATACTTTTCTACACCATGCTAGGTGCTATAAATTATTTAAAATGTTAATATAATTCTCATTTGTTGGTCAAAAAAGGTATAAATTATATTTTAAGTTCAAAAACCAGGTTTTATATCTATAAAATGGGCTTTTATACATATGAAATTTTTATAATTTATAAATAAAAATATAAAATGCCATTTTTTAAATAAAGAGAACGTTTCATGTGTGCAGTTCCTCTGCCTGTGAGATACATGAGGAAAAAAATTTTATACAATCATTGTACCAATACCATCTTTGGTTCTATGATATTTTTAAAGGATATCTTTTATTTTCTTGTGTCTTCCTTTTTTTTTTTTTTGGTACCGGGGATCGAACTCAAACTCGGAACCTTCCGCTTGCGAGGCAGGTGCCAGAATCACTGAGCTAAATCCCTGGCCCTGTGTCTTCCATTTTTGATTAAAAGAAACAAAAAATATTACTGAAAAATTGATATTTTAGAACTTTAAATTTAGGTGAAAATTATCAGTATACCCTTTCCCATCTTCTACCTAAGATTAGGAAGCCTTCTGCAATATTCCTGTCATATGGTAGGTGACTCAGCTACTAGTCTCGTGAAGGTGAAACTTACAGAGCTTTCAATGATACTAACAGCTCCCTGCAGGACTGCTGTCCCTACGTGTGGCACCACTGTCAGTTGAATGCTTCTAGGCAGGGGACCTCACACAACCTCTAGGCAGGCTGAGAAGAAAGCTCCAATCCTGGAAAACGGCTTGTTTAGGCTTAATTGACTTCTCCTTTTTACGCTCCTTGTTGCCTGTCAGTTACTCTTTTCAAGCTTATTCTTTTCATCATAAAGTTGACGTCTTGATACTTATGAACTGACTTACACTCCAAATCTCTGGTTATTTAATCTCTTGGCAGAGGCAAGTGCTGGAAGATTTAGAGAGCAGGGAGATCAACCCAGCCTTTGCTGCTTGAGCAAACCACCTACCAGCAACAAGGGGCCCAGTGGCCTCTCTTGAAAGTTCTTCATTTTTCCATAGGTACTTTCATAAAGCTGAGGGACAGAGTAGGGGCAACACTACTTACGTAAAGAAAAGTTAGAACATGTGCACTTCCTCCTGGTCTAATAGCATGGAATTCTGCCTCCCCTTCTGCTAACAGCCTCATTAATGTCTGGCAGTGGCCTGATGTCCCTTGATGGATTTGCAGTGAAAGTAGAATGGAAAGACAAATTAGGCATAGGAAAGTTGAAAATAATACCTGGAGAAATTTTTTAAATGATCCCTTCTGTAACCCATAACAGACTGCACATATTTTAAATATTTTCACTATTAAATTTTCAGCCTCTTAGGGCCAGGATTTATCTCAGTGTTGCCGCCATCTGCCTCATAAACACAAGGTCCTGAGTTTGATCCCTGGTACAAAAAAAAAAAGAAAATTCAGCCATTTGAACACGTAAAGGCTGAGGTGTTTCTTTGAGTCAGACTTTGTACTTGTTAATATTCAGTAATATTTCTTATGCCTACCTGCATATTGCTGTTCAAACATGCATACCTACAGGCCTGCATGCCTAGATCCTCATTACTAAAATCACAGGCTCTCTTAACAGATCTATCAGAAATATGACACATATAAAAAAAAGAGAAGAAAGGTGACAGTGCAAAGTATCCACATTGATAAACAAATAACCCATAATTATACCAGTTCCTTGAAATATACACAGAATACTAATGACAGAATACAATGACAAATTATTCTACCATCTTTGGATATAAATAGGTTTTATTATATCATTATTAGTAAATTAGCTTAGAAATTGTCTTTTTAAAATTCTCCCCACTTTATGCAAGGGCTCAAATGGGGATCTGGTGGTTAAGTTGGGCATTTTAAAAACTTGGGGGATTTAGTTTGAACTCTGAATGTTGTGCTCAGAATCTTTCTGGCCAAGGAAGCTCTAACAATGCAATAATGGATTCCAATTTATCAGAAAATCTGGAGTGAGAAGTAATTTAGATCCTTTGGGAAATATTAACTCAAGTACATTATAAAAGTAGACAATAACTTAAAATGTTGTTTTCTAGGATACTAGAACTTCCCATGGAGACTCAATTTATTTGGGCTTTCAAAATAGCTCAGTGCAGGACAAAGCATGAAATGTGTTAGGGCACCTGTGCTCCTAGGAGCAGCCCATGGAACCAGCAGCCACAGTGTTCTGTCCCTGGGCCCAGGCCCTGTGTGTGCAAAGCCTGAGAGGGGAGATGCTTATAGGGTTATATAGAGAGAAATGCTCTCACTAAAGCAGGAGGACAGCTCTCCACAGGTCTGTGTTAATCCTATTCCTCCCTGGTCACCCAAGGCTTGGACCCTTGAGGGTACAAAGGAGAACTGGCATCATTCACCTGTGGATCTCAAAGCAGAACAGAAATGTGGCAGAACCAACCCCGATTCAGCAACTCAACCTTTATAACTTGTGTGCAAAGGCAGCCTCCAGACCCCAAACCAGATGGAACCATGCAAGGATAGAACACAGATAAGAGAAGAAACATGGAAAGATGGAGAGATACAGGTAGGTCTGATCATAAGTGCAGCAATATCTCCTCTTCCTTAAGCTCTGTTTCTTTAGAGGTTTAATCGGTTCAGAGTTTTTTTAATTACTACACACATTATTTCTAGAAGGGCTATGTTTTCCTTTTCTCAAAACTAGCTGATCAATTTTGGTTTGTTTTTGTTGTCAGTTGCTCTCTAGTCCCATGTTCATTTCACATTTTTATTTCCTTTCCCATTAGCACAATTATTTTATACTTTGTGCCTGAGAGTTCTAATATCTGAAGTTCCTGTGGATCCCCTCAGCTCTGTGCTGCTGCTTCTGGTTCTCATTACCAGTGACTTATTTTGTGCTTTTTCATTCTAAGTGAAGTACTTTCCTTTCAACCTTGTTTATGGGAATTTACTGAGATGTGAGCAGAAGGTGACTTCCTTGGGGACTTTGTGTTTTCTTCAGGCAGTCTCTGGAGGCACTTCTGATCTGGAGCCACTTTCAGTTAATTAAATGATTAGCTAGCTTAGCAGATACAGTCTACCCTGCTTGTGTGAATTCAAAACCCAACCCATGAAAGACACCCCATGCTCTGAATTCTCAATATAGATCTCTTTAACACAGCTCAAAGCCACAGCAGGCTGTCTGTGCCTGACAGGTGTGGTTTGTGCTACTTGGATGGTGCAGGAGCTAGCACCGATGAAGAGCTTGTACCTAGAGGCCCCAATGGGACAGCATCCTAACTCTTTTCTTCTGTCTTTTTTCAATCTGTGCAGTCACCAAAAGGAAAGTCTAAAGGGTGGGGGGGTCCTAATTTATCTTCCAGGATTCTTACTGTCACATCGTGTGGTTTTTTTCATTTATGAATTTTTATCCATCTCAGCTCAGCAACTTAACAAAATCATTTTTAACAAGATGGGAAGTCAGGATACCTATTCCACCGGACTGCCAATGTGGAAGTTTTTACTGCCTTAAAAAGGTTAATGTTCTGATGTTTCCCCCACGAGCTTCTTGGGGGTGGCATCAAATCAAGATTTGGGTGAGCAGGATATATCCATCTCGTGCTGCTGCTCCCACGTGGACACTGACCCTTGCTACACTGGCTTCTCTTGGTTCTTCATATTTGTCACGCTCATTCCCACATGGAGATCTTGTGAGACCATTCCTTCTTCACTTCTCTTTCAATTTTAGCTCAAAGCTTTCTTTTGAAGAAGTCTTGCTAATGTGCAAAGTCAAATCTGCCTAACTGACATTTGCATAGCACTGAACATCACCTCCATGGCGTTGTCATGATCTGAATGGAACGATTGACACAGGGGTTAACAGTCTAAAACCAGTCTTCCCAGAGAGAAAGTCAGATCATGAAGAAAATGCAGGTCTCATTCATGGAATGTTCCCCAGTGCCTGGATCAGTGTCCAACACAGTAAGCCCTTGTTAGTTCTTTGTTAAATGAATGAATAACTGAAAGCATTATGCAGAAGAATTATTCTGTAACTTCTTGCTTACCTCTTACCTTAAATTCATGACAAATACGGCAATTAAGAGCTGTGCAGATGGTGAGTAGTGAGTAACCAGTGCAGGTTTCTGATGAGATGAGCAGATGGAGACTGTCAGGAGGACAGCCAGGAGGTCACTGTTCTCTTCAGGCCGGCAAGTTGCTTGACTTACATCCTTGAGGGTTTAAAGTGGAGAATGACACTTTTAAGCAATTTATATCATTTCCCCTTTTCATCCCCTCAGACATATTTAAAGTAAGACCTTACATGCTTAAAATATCTAATTAATTTTTATTATTTATATCTATTTATACCTAATTATATCTAATTAATCTGATTATAATAATAAAAGATATGCATAATATATAAATAATAAATATAATTAATATAATTATATCTAATTATGCAACTTTAATATTCCCAATGGGATGTTATTAAATAAAGATAAAAGGCTACTAATGTATGTGTAGAAAAGGGAACACAGTACAACAGTAGCACCAAGAATCAAACACATATTTTCCCCTCTCTGTGACGGGAGTCACTTTGGTATGGAATAAATCTTTACAATAGTCTCAGTTGATAGATTCCTATTTTGACCAAACACAAAGTAAAACTTAAAGGAAAGAAAATCCAATAAAAGAAAATAATGCTGTCAAAAAGTATCTAGATTCTTTTAATGGAATTCTCTTTATGACATAGTACTAAGAAACTCCTTTTGAAGATGTTGGAAGTAAATTTGTAGTAAGATCTTGAAGTTATAGCTGAATATTCCATAACAAATTTAATATTCACTTCAATTGCCATGTTCTATAATTATTGCTAACATCATATATATATATATATATATATATA
>NW_004624819.1:3910931-3952295 GCF_000247695.1 Heterocephalus glaber | reverse complement strand
ATGTTCATTAGTGAGATTGGCCTATAGTTCTCTTTTTCAGTTGGGTCTTTCTCTGCTTTGGGGATCAAGGTGATGCTTGATTCCAGCAGTGAATTTGGGAGTATTGCTTCCCTTTCAATTTCATTGAAGAGTTTAAATAGTAGTGGAAGTAGTTCCTCTCTAAATGTCTTGTAGAATTCAACAGTGAAGCCATCAGGACCTGGGCTTTTCTTAGTTGATAAGTTTTTAATACATTTTCAATTTCATTAATTGATATGGGGTTGTTTAGAATGTTTAGATCTTCTTTGTTCAACTTTGGCAATTCATACATATCTAGGAATCCATGCATTTCTTCTGTGTTTCCCATCTTATTGGCATATAGGTTCTGGAAGTAGGTATTGAGGATCTTCTGGATTCATGCTGGGTCCATCAAAATTTCACCCTTTTCATTCCTAATTGCATGGATTTGGCCCTTTTCTTTCCTTTTTCTGATAAGTTAGGCTTGGGTTTTATCTCTTTTGTTTATTGTTTTGAAGAACTAACTCTTGGCTTCATTGATTTTTTTATATCATTCTCTTAGTCTCCATTGCATTGATCTCTGCTTGGTCTTTATAATTTCCTCCCTTGCATGAACTTTGGATTTGTCCTGCTCTTCATTTTTTAGAAGCTTGAGGTTCAGCATCAGGTTGTTTAATTAGGCTCACTCTATTTTCCTAATATGAATATTCACTGCTATAAATTTCCTTCGTAAGACTGCTTTCATTGTGTTCCATAGCTTCCAATATGTTGTATTGTCATTGTCATTTAATTGTGGGAACTGTTTGATTTCCTCTTTAATATCCTTAGTCACCCATTGCTTATTCAGAAGTGTGTTGTTCAATTTCCATGTGTTTATGAAATTCTTGTGGTTTCTTTTGTTATTGACCTCCAATTTCATGCTACTATAGTCTAACGATACAGGGGATAACTTCCGTTCCCTTGCACTTACTTAAATATGTTCTAAAAGCAATTATCTGGTCTATTTTGGAGAATGACCCATGTGCAGCTGAAAAGAATCCATATTCTGATTTTGTGTGGTGGAACACTCTGTAAACATCTGTAAGTTTATTTGTTCAAGAGTTTGATTGAGTTCTAGTATTTTGTTGCTTGTTTTTTGTCCAGTTGATCTATTTGTAACAGTGGGGTATTGAGGTCCCCCACTACTTTTGTATTAGTGCTTATATGTTTTTCATGTCTGTTAGTATTTGTTTTATATAGTTGGGCACACTAGTGTTTGGTGCATATGTATTTATGATTGCCATCTCTTCCTCTTGGATTCTTCCCTTTACACGTATGTAGTGTCCTTCTTTGTCTCTCTTAATCAATGTTGGTTTGAAATTCACCTGATGTACAAAGAGGATAGCTATGATTGCTTTTGTTTATGCTCCTTTTTCATGGAGTATTGTTTTGCATGCTTTAACTTCCAGTCTGAGTTGTTTTTGATGAATTAAGTGTATTTCTTGTATGCAGCATATTTTTGGATCTTGCTTCTTGACCCATTCTGCCAGTCTATTTCTTTTGATTGGTGAATTGAGACCATTAACATTGATGGTTATAACTGATACATATTGACTTATCATTGTCATGACTTTTTCTTTTTGTTGGATTCTCCCCCTTTGTGTTTAATTTCTTGTTGCACTCAAAAGATTAATTCTGCTGGGCTTCCTGGGGTTGTGATCCTCGTTGTCTTTTCATAGGATATTGTCTAAAATTTTTTGGAGTGCTGGTTTGGTATTCATGAAGTTCCTATTGTGCTCTTTGTCATGAAAGTATCTTCTTTCTCGATCAATTTTGAAAGATAGTTTTGCAGGGTGCATCAATCTGGGTTGGAAGCTGTTTTCCTTTAGGACTTGAAATACATCACTCTAAGCTCTTCTTGCCTTGAGGGTTTGCATTGAGAAGTCTGCTGTGATTCTAATGGGCTTTCCTTTGTATGTGATTTGTTTCTTTTCTCTAACTGCTTGTAGAACTTTATTCTTCTGTTGAGTTTGTGGAATCTTAACAATTATATGCCTATGTGTAGATCTTTTTTTTTTTATCAAAGCTATTTGGAGTCCTATATGCCTCACTTATCTGTATGTCAAGTTCTTTTTCCTGCTTGGGAAGTTTACTGCCATTAATTCTATGAGCAGTTTTATTTTTTTATTTTTTCTGCACTGTCTCATGTTTTTTCCTTGACTCTGATCACTCTTATGTTATTCTTCTTTCCATCATCTAGCAGCTGCTGGATTGATTTCTTGTGGTCCCTTACCTTTTTAAAGCAATTTTTCTTTTCCTGATCACTAATTGCAATCTTGTCTTCTATATCTGAAATTCTGTCCTCATATTGGCTCATTCTGCTGCATGGACTTTCAGTGGAGTTTTTAATCTCCTGGAAATCTGTTTGCATCTGTTTTATGGATTCCATTTGTTTCCTATGTTGGGATTCCATCATGTTCCTCAGCTCATCTCTAGATTTACTAATCATGTCTTGCACTAGGGGCACAGTCTCTGCTGTTATCTGAGTAATTATTTCTGATTTCATTTTTTCCAGATCCTCTTTTGTTGGCAGTTCAGAGAGTCCAGGTGGTTGAGTATCAGAGTGTTCCATCTCGTTTCCCTTTGCGGTTGTTGTAAGTGACCTGGAAGTCTGGTTTTGAGTCTTGTTTACATGTCTTCTCATTTTTGAATGGAGGGGGTACTGCTGGCACCCATGTGGCTTACCTTCTCTGAATTCTGGAGCCTCTGCTTTAGAAAAGTTACAGATTTAGGGTCACTATCAGAAAACAGGGATGCCCAAGTCCAGCCCAGGGGTTCCATTTCCCATCTTCAAGAGTAAAATGAGGTATTGGAAACACCTACCACAAGTGGCGCAGGCATTTTCTGGTTTCCATGGGCCACACACTTTAGTGTCTCACACCTAGCCATCCTACAACTGTGCACATTTCTTCTTTTCCCCACCCCATGTAGGGTTTTGATTTCCCAGGGTACTGATGCCAATAAAGATTTTCTTCAAAAGGAGTAGCTATTTGGTAAAGAGACAGACTCTGTCATTTGAGGTGGTTAAATCACTGGATAAGTCTAATCCAAAAAAGACAAAGCATTACTATGTGATATAATTATCTAAAAATTGAAGTCAGATTCTCTTGTGTCACTACTTGGCTTTGAGGCACCTGAAGGCCACTATAGCTACAGATGAGTCCAGATATCTTTCCCTTGCAATGTGACCTCTTACTAATTTCATGTTCTCCATGTGGGACCCTGAAGTTAATCACTAGGAACCAGATCATGTGACTGGTTTATGTGACTCCTTGATCTTGTTCAGACAAGATCATCTCACTCTAACTGCTTCCGCTTATCTTTTTGACTTAAATACATCATCTTCTTCCTGTGGTTCAGGCCAAGGGTCCCATCTTCTCTGAAGCCTTTCTGAACCTTCCTGAGGAGCTGAGTGCCACATGCTCAGGCTCAGGCTGTTCAAAGGCTTTGTCTTTGCTGCCCAGAGCAGCCCTGATCAGCCCCAAGAACCAATTTTTCTCTGTCTTGTTTCCTGTCTTTATTCTTTAATTAGCTTTGTGTTGTTGTGGCTCGCAGGAGACCAGGGCCCACTGCAGGGGTCTCTTGTGACACCCTCTTTCCCAGTCCCTATATCTACCATAGAATAAAAATACCTCCTGGGTAGAAGCAAGATGAAAACAACCAAGACATGAAAAGACAATCCTTAGTATGGGCCAACAGCCAAATGTTTTCCTGAAAAATGAGTTAGGTCCAAGGGCCTTTGTGTTTCCTTCAGTTATGAGTGGAGAGATTCTCAAAATGTCTGACTGCCCATGCAAAAAACCTGCTGTACCAGAAATAGCCCATGGAGCTTTGGAGGGAAGGAGATTCCTCCTGGGTCTGGGAGTTTCAGAGTTTCCTAAAGCACCACAGCATTTTACACAGGACACTACCAAGCATATAATGTCCCCAGGTAAATGGCCAGTAGAATTCACATGTCTTCTTTGTTTGAGGGGACACCATTATGCTCTTTAAAGGTTTCAGGAAGCTCAGCACTGTGAATTAAAATTCTTGAGTAAATTCCAGAAATAAATATGCTCAGCAATATGGAGAGAAAATTGTTTTAGAATAGAAGTACTTCCCCCTTTTTGGCTTGCCAAAAAATCAACTCCACCTCTTCTCTATTTTTTTTCTTTTTCCTAAATAGTTAAGAAATTTCTCCTTATTCTTTAGTGTCTATCTTCAATCTAATTACCCAACTGTATTTACTCAGCTTGGTGTTCTGTTAATGTTATCTTTTTTCCTCTACTTAAGTGTAGAATGATGTTCTATACTTATTTAAAATTTCACCAAATTGTAGATACGGGGGACACTGCCTAAATTTTTTCTAATAATCTAGTATGAACATTCTAGCAACAAGTCACTATGATGGAAAAATAGACAGATCTTAATTTTTGTGCTGTACAACACCCTAAGTTTCTGAAAAGAAAAATGAAATATAAATGCAATTTGGAAGCCAAAGTTTTCAAAGACTAAGGAGTGCATATGTAAGATCAAGAGGTAACTTTTTGTAACTGCAACCACAAATGTTCATATATGATACTTTACAGGCCAATTCCTTTTTTTTTTTTTTTCAGTACTTGGAGATTGAATCCAGAATTTTTGTACTGAACTACATGTCTAGCCTTTTTTTTTTTAATTTTGAGAAAGCAACTCACTAATTTTCTAACTTGCCCATGCTAGGCTTGAACTTAAGATACTCCTGCCTCAGTATTCCAGAGTGCTGGGGTCCCAGGTGTGCACTGCCATGCCTGGCTTTATGTGGCAATTCTTTTCAAAACAGCTCCCATGCCTTTTTCTGTGATGTGATTTCCACAAAATCCATGCCAGGGAGGGCTCAGCACTTGGACTCTGGGATCAAACTGCTCACTGTGTATACAGTACTCACCAAAATAGCAGCTGTGCTCTTGTGTAGAGCTTCTTGAATTTCTTCCTCTGTTTCTCATGTGTAATAATACTGGTACTTAGATGGGATTATATTGGTCTATTTTATACTACTCTAGTGGAATATATGAGACTATGTGTTCATGTGAATATATCATGAACAGAAATATATTGGGTCACAGTTCTAAAGGCTGGTGAAGCCTAAGATCAAGATCCAGGGGTCCTCTGATGAGGGCCTTGCTGTGTCATCTCATGATAGAAAGGCAAAGAAAAGTAGGGAAATAGGCTGAGAGGGAAAGGAGGAGGTAAGAGGGGTAGGGAGAGAGAGAAGGAGAGGAAGAAGGGGAGAACTCATCTTCTTATAAGGAATCCACCCCTGAGATAAGAACTCACTCTGACAATAGGGTCATTAATCCATTTCTGAGGCACGGGAGGGCTGAGCCCTTGGAACCTAATCACCTCTTAAAGATATCACCTCTTAATGCTATTACAGTGACAATTAAGTTTCCAACATGCTTTTTGAGGACACATTCAAGCCATAGTAGGGTTTTGTGGGGTTTTGTTTTGTAAGGATTAATGAAATTAATACTCATTAAATGCACAGATATTTCAAGTGTTTATAAAATGCCTTTAAAAACTCATTTAAAATTTGTTATTGAGACAAATACCCTTCAAGAGATTGAATTCACTACTATCCAGAAAACAATGAAACTCAAACCCTGGTGGATGTTTAAGCATAAACAATTGGTGATAAGAACTCTATGACATTATAAAATGGATCAGACAACATAATCCCTGTAACAATGGAGGAAAAACTCAGCTCATATTGGATAAATAATCATTCATTTGTAACTCATATTGTGGTTCCTTATCCAGGACAAAAGATGTATATGAAGGCCAGGTGTTTTCCAGAAGTACTAGTAGAATGCAAAATTAATGTTTCCTTTGGCAGCTGTGGAACAAAATGAGCAGACAAGACCCAATTTAGGTATTTATTTTAATATACGTTTCCGTTTCTAGATGTGATGGCCCAAATGAGCTGTCCCTGCACATTCCTCAGTATTTTTTAGTTTTCTTGAATAAAAGCAACTCTATATTGTATAAATCAAATGCTTTATGAACAGTCAAATCCTAAGTGATATAAGCAAATGAGACTCAAACCAGGGCCTGAAGAAGCAATTTCCTCCTCTGTGTGTGGTTAAATAATTAAGTGTACCCCACTGCAGTGCCCCATAGTCATGAATATCTAAGTGTTTGTGTACAGGGGATGAATAATGAAGGTCCTGCTGCCACAAAGTCATAGCCCAAGACTGTGCAAATCGGTAATAGCAAGGTCATTAATGCAGGTCACATGTGAGAGGCAATAGTTCCCTCTCTCACACACATACACTTAGAAAACAAATAAAAATAGTTGGTCATGAGAAAAGAGTATTTGTTAGATCCTACTTTCCTGAACAACTAGATTTAGATGAGAAATATTCTCCTGAACATTTCTGTTCTTCTCAGTGAACATTCCTGTTAAAACAAATTTGCCTTAGTCTGTCAGATAATGCCAAGGGACTTGTATCCCATGACTATAATGAATCATTCCAGATTTCTCAGCAATGCCAGTAATTCTGTTCTGCTTTCATTTGCTCTTGATTTAGTGAAAGTTTAAAATCTAATTTTAATTTGTGAAATCTAGAAGTTTCCCACCCTCCAAATCAATTTCCATCAGATTTTCCTTCATTTCTACCTCTGCTCTATCTCTTACAAATTCCCACTTCTCTTTTGTTTGGATGGTTGAAAAATTATCATAATGGTGCTATCTGTGTTGAAGTCACTGACCTGTCTAAAAGAATTAGAGACTTATTTCACAAAGTGAGAAATGTGAGTAAGACAAAGAATAAGAGAAATCCAGAGTGAAATGACAATTCTGGGGTCTGAGTATAAGCAATATATTTTTTTAAAGATTTGTTAACATATCACCTGACCATTGCTTATTGTAAACACCAGAGATGAGCTTCAGCTTTTGTAGGTTAAATTAAATTCTTGGTAGAAATAGTATGCAAAAAAAAAAAAAGGTTAGAACAGCTTTAAGCAATGACAAAGGAAAGATATATTTAACATAATTCTACACAGAAATAAAATTAGATTTGCTCCAATAAAATGATATAGGAAGTTAAAAATGACTTGTGGTTTAGATGTACTGACTAATGTATTTTTAAAAAACCCATCTTATCTGATAATTACCTAAGGGGTGGTTTCCTAATCTGAGCAGCTCTTTATTCTTCAGTTTTGAATATTTTAAATCTGAACCACATTACGCTGTGCCCTTGCTGAGTCCTATTTAAATGTGTCTCAGGTAAAGGCTCAAAAATCAACTTCAAAAATCAACATTTAAAAATAAGCTCTTCTCCTCATCTTCATTTTTAAAAATAATTTGGGCAAGTAAATTAATTTCTATTCAAATAAAATTACAGAATTACCTAAAGATTTTGGAAATTAGGAATTTATTTATTATATCATAAGAAAATTTCAAGTTAAAAAGAAAATAATACCTGCAAAAATGTTCAAAAAGGAAAATAATTTAAAATCTACTTTGAATAAATTCAGCAGAAAATATCTCTGCAATAGTTTACAGCTCTTGTTTAAATAATTATATAGGAAAAATAGCAAATGTTATAAATAAATTTATAGTGGAAACTTGATAAATTTGAAATAATTGCCTTGTGGATGGTAAATAAATGCAGATTCTATTTTTTACTTTTAACCTAAATACTACTCAAGGACATAAATATTTTAATTTGTTTTGGCATAAAAAGAATATTTTTTCATGTAAAAATTCAACAAATAATAAAGTTTGGCAGTTACAGTGTATTACTTCTCAGATCCAAATTTCTCTGCAATATAATCGAAGAAACCCCTTTAAACATCTCTTCTTTACAATGACCATGGTGTTACTCAAAGAGGGTTCCAAGGGCCATGGTGAGAAGAAGGGGCTCTCCTGCTCTTCTTGAAGGATCATCCCTCCAGGCATGAGAACATCAAGGGTAGCTATCCCCCAGAATGTGGTCCCAGGATGCACAGATTGGTGCCCCTGAAGCTTCACCTGACAATAACCTTTCTGCAGTCTTCTTATCCCAGAAACCACCGTCCCCAAAGGCTTTCCACCCAAGTCATGGGCCAAACACACTTCCTCCAACACACTGACACTCTAAGTCTTGCCCATGTCTTCAGACAAGCCTACTCACTCTATGCCTACTCTTATGGTTTACAGCTAGTTGTTCCATAAAGCCTCATATGCTCATAGGTGGGGCTTTGGAAGTGATGATTGGATCACCGGGGCTTGATGCTCATCAATGGATTAGTCCACTGATGGGTTTATAGCTAAATGTGATGTTGGAAGTGAAGCTTGGTAGGAGGTTGGTCACAGGGGATATGGCCTAGAAAGATGTATTGCCCTCCCTCTTTAACCATGTCTCTGCTTCCTGTCCCCATGCCATGAACTGTTTCTCCTCTGCCATATCATGCCAGCCTACCTTGGAAACAGCTGTCTACAAATTGTGAGCCAAAATAAATCCTCCTCCCTAATGTGATAGGTGCTTGGTATTTTGTTCCCCCAAAGAGTTCTGACTGTGCCTTTGCTTTCTCTGTAGGACATCCACATCTTGCCTGTGTCCTAAGAAATGACAACTGGCTCCTTCTGACACCCAGGTCACTTCCTGTTTCATCAGTGACTGGATGCAAATTCCAGCTTCCCACAACCACAAGCCTGTCTGCTGTGATATTGTTGGAAGCCATATATTTTCCAGCAAGCTTTGAATATACTTGAAGTTTGTCTTCATCTCTAAGGTGAGATTTTTTTTTCACACTGAGATTTTTAAAAGGATAAATCTTACAGTTAATTTTTCATCTTATAATCATCTTTATCATGATTAGATATCTTCATATATTAGACTTCTTATTTAGCTTTCTATCTCCTGAATGGACCTAGACTGATACATTAGACTATATAATTATAATCTGCATACCTATGTTAAGGATAAAAATAAATTTGTATGTTACATTTCAAGGCTTTCTAATCATGCTTCATGAAGTCCCTTCTTACTTCTCAAAATCTTTATGTTGAAATGAGTCTATTTCTGTTATCAAGAGAAAAGAAATCCAGTGTAGGGTTTTGCATTAATGATGTAAGAAAGAAGTTTCCAATATTTTTAATAATTGTTATTTAATTTTGTTTTAATTAAAAATAATTATCTCTGAAGTTCTACCTACAGCTAAGATATTGTGTTTGGTATTAGATATGTTCTCCTATTATTAAACAACTAGGAAACGAAATATATTAAAATATATATTATTTATTTAAAATATATTAAAACCTTTTTTTAGGCTTTGGAAAACATGCCACACTGGAGTGGACTGTTTGACACCAGAGAAACAATAATCTAAGCTGTATAATAACTCTGATTTTATGTTTTGAGGTCTTTTTATACCTCAGCCTAGGAAGAGATTTTATAAGCAGAGCAACTGAGATCAAGTGCAGAAAAATTTACAATGAGACACAAAATCAGCAGGGAGAGATTATGCTGAGAGACAATCTACCTCTGGGTGAGTGATTCCATCAAGAATTCTAAGCTTCATGTATTCAGAATGTTACTGTATTAGGACAAGCACATAGTGACTTGGGACAGTTAAGGTGAACAGACCAGATGGCTCCTAAAGGGCCAGTAGATATTCAATTTCTAATAAGCCAAGTTGGAGACATGTAATTGAATATTTCTAACTTTCGATCCAAGAGAGTCACACTTAATAGAAGGGTGATGAGCAAAGGTTTTTTTAGGCCCGCTCTGTTAAATTTCATAAGTAATCAAGATAATTCACAGGTAGTTTCATGTCTTTCCAAAATGAATTTCCATATATCTAAAGGAAAACAAGAAAACCAATATACCAGTCAATGTAATACTACAATATTAAAAATTTATTTATCTACCAAAAAAATCAGTAGACATTTGAAGAAATAGGAAAATACAATAATTAGCTACAAAATAATCAAAGCATATATGTTTATGTGTGTGTATATATATATATGTATGTGTGTGTGTGTGTGTGTATATATATATATATATATATATATATATATTACTATTGAAAGATGGGAGTCTGGGCAGAAGAGGCAGGTCACTGAAGGCATGCATGATCTGGAGATTATATCTCCCTCCCCAACTCCTCCATTCTGTCTCTGCTTCTTGGCTGTCATGATGGGAGCAGCTTTTCCTCTATTCTGTCATGTTGCTTACCTTGGAGCCACCCAACCATGGACTGTAACCATGAGCCAAAATAAACCTGTCCTCCTTTAAGTTGTGGGTGACCGGTATTAGTTCCAGCAATGAGGAAAGTGACTATGACCTTTCTACTAGTTGTAGTAGCAGTAGTAGTTTGCTCTTCAGTTTGTTCAGTTTCTGTCTAACATACTGTGAAGTTCTGTTGTTTGGTCCATCAGTGTTTAGATTTCCATGTCTTCTTGGATATTTAACCTGTTTATCATTACACAGTGTCCACCTTTGTTATGTCACTTTCATTGCTCTGAAATGTGTTTAACCTAACATTAATGTAGTCACTGCTTTGTTTGTATATAATATTTGCAAGATATTTTCTCTATCCTTTTACTTTCAATTTACCTTTTCCATTATATTTAATAGAGTTCCTGCTTGATAACACACACTTAGATCATGTAATCTTTTAAAATTTGTATATTTAGGATATTTTCATATAATTCTTCACTTAATCTTTGCCAAAAGGCTGAGAAACTATATATAATGTAATTCTTATGTGTTAGGATTTAACCCTGCATTTTTTTATTTGATTTTAAGGTTTTGTTCTCTATATTTCATTCCTTTGCTTTCTATTTTTGCTTCCTGTAGGTTCCTTGAATATTTCATTTTTAGAATTTCATTTTGTTTATCTATAAATCTAAGCTATTTCTATTTATGCCTTTTTAGCCACTTCCTGAAGTATGAATTAATTTATCCAAGTTAACTGGTATCATAATTACAGCAGTTCAAGTAAAGTTAGAAACTCTTTAACTTTTTAAATTTTTCTGTATTTCTTTACTTTCTACCATTTATATTGTAATTGACTTAAGTATCTTTCCTACATACATTTAAAACCACCAGTGGTATAATTTTGCCTCAAGTGCCAAATATATTTTATTTTATATTTTATATTTTTAAATTTTTTGTATGTCCAATATATTTTAAAAGACTCAAAGAAAAGGAATATATTTGTCTATATATTTTCTTTTTCCATTATCTCCCCAATGTTTTAAAATTGCTTCCATTATAATTTTCTCTGTTAAGTAATCTTAATTTAATTATTCCTTTATAGTAACTGTGTTGGTTACAAATTCTCTTAATTGTCCCAATCACTCTTGATTTCCCCCTTTATTTCTGAAGAAGTATATCTTCACTGGATATAGGATTCTGGATTAGTTTTCTTTCAGCACTTGAAGAAGGCTCTGCCATTTCCTTCTGGCCTATGTGATTTCTGATGAAAACTTAATGTTATTCAAATTGCTTTTCTTCCATAAGTAAGCTCATCTCTCTGTCTACTTTAGGATTTTTTTTTCTTTATCATTAACTTTCAGAAGTTGGTCTGTGACAGTGATGGTGAAAGTTTTAGAGCTTTCAGTGATAACAGACAGCTGTCTGTGGCACGCGTACCATGGACTCACACCACTGGTCTACGATGTGCATTGGTGTGGACATCTTATATTTGTGCTATTTTGGGTTCTTGCAAGTTCTTCAATCTGTACACTTTTTTCTTTAGCTGGATTTAGGAACCTTAAAGCCATCAGTGCTTTAGTTTTCAGTCTTGACCTCCTCCTTAGTCTCCTCTTAGTATTCCAGTGACATGAAAGTTAGACTTCTGTTATAGTCCCACAAGTCTCTGAAGCTCTGTTTCTTATTCCAATCTATTTTCTCACTCTTGCTCAAATTAAGTAATTTCTATTGTTATATCTTCAAGCTAACTTATTTTTTCCTCTTTTCTCTCCATTCTGCTCTTGAGCTCATACAAGAGAATTGAATTTTTAAACTTCAGTTATTACATATTTCATTTTCAAAATTTCTCATTTGGTCTTCTTTTTATCTTTGTGGAGACTTTGTACTCATTCAATTATTTTAAACATGTATTTTGTTGAAGGATTTTTATGATGTCTTTCTTAATTTTTTTCAGAAAATTTTGACATCTTTGCCATCTCAGTGTTAGCGTCTGTTGATTGTCTTTTTCTCCAGCTTCCTGCACTTAGTATGATAAATGACGTAAAATGGAAACCTGAAATTAATAGGTATAATAGGAAGAGATCCTAAGTCTTTTTTAAGCCCTCAGTTTTAATAGGCTTTTCTGATGCCATTCTGGCAAGGGAAGTAGCAATGCTCCGAGGACTTAGGGGTTACTGCTCCTTTGTAGGCCTAACAGCATATCCCTGGCTGAGATGAGGGTCCTGTCTTGCCACTGCCTTCCACATCGTCTCAATTGACATGTGGGGGTGGAGTGGTAGCCTCATCATCATCAATGAGTAGTGGTCAAATTCCTGAATCACCATCTGACCACCTCTGTCATCACCCCATTGTGGGGGGAAGGGATCAGTTCTCTGTTCAGTGTAAAAGACCAAGGACTCTGTGTGATCTCTACTGATATGAAAGTGAGAGTGTCCTCATCTGCTGAACATGCAATACAGGAGCCCTATGCAGGTATCCTGGCTCAACTCAGAACATATTTCAGTAGAACAATGATGGAAATCTGCTATCCACTTAGCCTTTCTATTGGGTTGCACAGTGGGAGTCTTTTTTCCACTGGTGTTTGACTGAAGTGGTTATTATTACAGGTTTTAGTCCTCACAGGTAGCAAGCCTTTGTTTAGACTTTTGGGTATGTGCATATCCATGAGTCTGAAGATCCCAGGGCTCCCTTCTTTCCATCTTTCAGAGTACTTATGTCTGCTTTATATATAACATTCATTGTTGCTGGTGAAACTCAGCTGGATAATTAGGGATACACAGCTGGATAAATTTCCATCTTTATAGAAGTAGGTCAGCCATAGAATTTTTTAAAGTTAAAAAGAAAAGTCACCACAATGGCCACAATGTCAATTTGAGATCACCTTGTATATACATGATTTCCAACTCCAATATATTTTATCTCTACAATCATGTGAAATTTAATGACTCATTATAAGCATCAGTTACTTCATCTTCAGGAGAATGATCAATACTACTACCTATGTAACAGGATTGCTGGGAAGAGTGAAAGTCTACAAATGAAGCACTTATCATAGTGCCTGTCACTTGAAAGATTTTTAAATAATTATTTTTATTATAGAAAAGGTTGGTAGCAGGCTAACCATCATTTTCTCATTTTCTGAGGAATATCTCATTAGATAGAGAAAATAAACTAGTTCAATTTTCTTGTAAATAATTGTGATGGTTAATCTTGACCATCACCTTGGTAATATTAAGAGATTCCTAGAAAGATAAATTGGATTAAAATGGCACTAACTTCATCAAAGTGTTAACCAATTGATAAGGTCATAGTTGAATGAGCTATTAGTAGATGAGGCCAGGTTGGATGAGGTAGGTCATTGAGGGAGCACCTTTCAAAGGTTACCTGGTTCCTGGACCCTTTCTGGATGTATTAGTCACTTTCCCTGTCACTGAGACACAACTCCTGACACAATTAAAAGAGGAAAGAGCATTCATTGTTGACTGCCTCTAAAGGCAGAAAAGGCATAGTGAAAGGGCATGACAGAGGAAAGTTGCTCTCCTTGTGGCAGTGAGGAAACAGAGAAGGAAGGAAGGAGACAGGGAAGGAGATATATTCTGCCTACAAAGGCACATCCCAGTCACACACCTCTTCCAACCAGGCTCCACCTTCTAACACCAGGTGTAACCAGCTCATCGAATGGATCCATCCACTGAGGAGTACAGCACCCACATGATCCAATTAATTTCCAAAAGTCTCACCTACAATCACATAAGGCTTTTGAGGGACATTCTGGATCTATACCATAATACTGGCATTTCCCCTCTCTCTATGCTTTTGGTTGCCAGGAGATGAGCAGATTTCCTCCATGTCATTCTGCCATGATGTTTCTGCATGAGAGCCAGCTGGCCACAGACTGAAACCTCTGAAACTATGAGCCAAAAAAACCCTTTTTTCTTTAAATTGTGTATATCAAGTATTTTGTGCCAGCAACAGACAAGTGACTTATATAACAACCTAAGAATAGATTTCCTGGAAAACTCACTAACAGAATTTACTAGCATAGATAGCAGGACCATTTTTATCTCTGAAATGTTTTGGCAGAATGTACCAGCTTTGTAAATATTTGAGTATAACAGGGGCAATTCTCATGATTAAAACAGTTTCATTTTGTATAAATTATAGCCATGTACTTCCTCTAGAGACCTTATGTGTCAAATACTAACATACTGGAATAGAAACAGGACCGAAGGAGCTGTTTATAATCCTGATCTCTCTGCCTTGTCTGTTCCTCATGACCCAGGAAATTTTCAGTAAATGTTGTTATTGGATAAAACCTTTGGTTTTATGTGCATCTGACTTGACACTGCAAAGTTTTTGTATTATTACACTAGTGTATAAAAAATTATCTGTTATTCTCTACATCACCTATATAAAACCACTTTCAATTTTTTGAATATTTTTCTCTTTGTATACAAATTCTATTAAAATAGAATCCTATTACAGGTGACAATGTTTGATTTTGCATTTTCCAATTTTCGTCATATCATAAATATTCTGAGTATCATACATTCTCTAAATACAATAGTCTTATTTATTGTATGAATTAATTCAGTAAATGGTCATTACATTGTATTTAATATTAACATCTTATCAATTAGAAAAGATTTTACATTTTTTGTAGCCCATGCAAATAATTGTGTCAAGATTCACTCTTGTATACTAATCTGAGTATGCTTTTAGAATAAGTGCTTAGGGCTCTATCTATAGGGCCATTGTTTAAGAACATTTTTAAGGGTTTTGTTATTTTATCAAATTTTCTTTCCTAAAACTGTGGTCAAGTGATATCTTGATTTGAGTGTGCAAATTCATTGAATCTTCACAATACTTCATAATAATTTTTAAATATTTTTATGTTTGCAAAATAAAAAATAGACATATATAGATAAGTACCTATAGATATATAGATTTTTTTTCCTAGATGAAGTCATTACTGAACATTTTAAAAACACCCATTCAGATTTTTATTGATTTCTTCTAACATTTTAATTTATTGAGAATATTTTTATATTTACAGATAATTGCTGGCATTACTACTGTTTTTATTAGTTTAAAATGATTTGAAAATCAGTATTTTGTCTTTAAGGTGACTTTTTATAAAAGATTATAAAACTATAAAATTTGAAGAATACAAAATAAAGGAAATAAAACTCACTACTTCACTATAGAGAAGTAAATGCCTTTAATATTTAAGTATTAATTATAATTATTACATATTTTCTATTTGTTCATATTTTGGTAGAAATTTCCATGGGAATCTGGGAGGAGAAAATTAGGCACTTGTGCTTGAAAAATCACTTCAATCAGGAAAAAAAATATGAATACACTTCTTATATTTAGAAAGATGTTATTTCAAAAGAAGAACACAATAAAATGATCCCAGACAAAAAATAAAGAAATAAATCTGCATTCCCTAGACACCAATACCTTAATAGAATGTAGATAATTGAGATCAATAAGAAACACAATTATACAAAAAGAAACTTTCTACTCAGTTGACTACCATATCTCTCTAAGTTTTTGTTGTGTGCCCTTAACGTAGCTGCTGCTATGTTTCCAGGAACAGGGAAAATGAATCAAAATGTCTACTGTCACTTCTTTCAACATGATCTTCACTGCAGGCTATAATAATGTTAAAAAAATTTTTTACAAATCAGAAAACATACCTCCAAATTTCAGATAACTTCTAACCCTTTTCTTCATAGAAGCAGGAGTAGAAACTTGGGAATTAGGATTTAGACACAAGTCTAAATGTCCAATATCTAGCACAGAAAAGACTCTGAAAGAGAACTCAAAGTCACAGAGAGCATCAGTACACTTTGAACATAATGAAATCAATTGCGTACATACTAGCAGGGCGATAGTGAGCATAGATGAAAAGCCAGTAAGGGATACTATTAACCAGCTCTGTGTAAGATTCATTTGATCTACTCAGATGTTCAGGATAATCAAAGATTTAAAAAGGAAAAGGAAACACAAGATATAGTGTGTACTTTAGGATTACTCCCACTGTTTTTGCTTTCTTCCATTGTTTTTCCTAGCATTCAGAAGTCATCATGCACCCCTCCTCCCAGAAGAATAGGTGGTGGAGGACCTATAACTCGTGCTAACCACACAAACGCAAGTGGGGTTGGGGGATGCAAGTTGTAACATGTGCAGTCTTCAGGGAAAAGTTGGGATACCATTAAGTTTTAACTGAAAGTGTACTGAGCCTGAGAAGCAGAAGATTTGGGGGATTAGAAGTTAAAAGTCAAAGATAATGGATGAAGGACGTGGACACAGAAATCACCAGAGAATCATTCAAGTGCAACACATTTTTCAGCCTAGAAAACGTTTATATATAGGCATCTCAACAGTATGTTCAATGAATCTATATAATCATTTACAGGAAAAGGGCTAGAGTAATTATTAAATACTAGTTTTTCATATCTGAGTTTCTCCACAAAGTATGATTTTGATTTGAACATCAGAAACATTAATTAAAAAGATGCTTAAAACTTCTTTGAAAAAAATCTTTGAGTCTTTCCTCGAGGCATGAAGGTAGTTGGTTCAGAGGACTGTATTCATTCTACTTCTGTGTACTCAGTGTCAGGGATGGAGATTCTTTTAGTGGAAAGAAAGAGTAGTGAAAAGATGTAAAGATCAGTCAGGAAAGAGAACAGATCAGAGTTAAAGTCATAGGGCTTCTCCCAAACACCACACAACAACAAAAACATTTCAGGAGAGCTACAAAGACATCAAAACCAAGTTCATGACCTTGGGCACATTTCCAAATGACAAGTCAAAATCTAAAACTTTATCGAGTTTATATGGCTAGTTTATTTTTATTAAGGAAATTGTGGCAAATAATAACATTTAAAAATTTTAAATTCTCAGGCAGCAATTGGGTAACAGTAAGCTAACTACATGCATATCCTAGGTGATAATAGAAAGTGACACTTGGACTTTGTGATTCATACAAAAGTATCAAACATATAAATGAGCATCTCACCCCAGTTATATATGTGTAATGGTATAGAGATGTATGACACCAGAAAGTGGTGACAGGAACTTGGGATTGTGTTTTTGTGTGGTGGGGAAGCATTCTGACAATAATTTTTGTCTTGTTAAAATCTGGCAAAACCACTAGGAGAATGACTGTGGAGGGAGAATATGCCAGGAAAAACAGATTTGTGGTATATCAGCTGTAAGGGGGAATAAGAGAAACGGCTTACACTTTAGTTAATTTATTGAACTAATAAGTACACTTAAACAATTTTCAAATTTCCATGAAAGAGATACTCTATTATGGTAGGAGAGTTTAGTAAATAAAATATACTTAATGCAAAGTATTGGTTTTTTAAGTGAACCATTAAATTTTGGTCTACTGAAGGCATTCAAGTCACATTTTTCCAGCTCCAGCTGCTTTCTTTTGAATATAAAGTAATTTAGATTTCTTGGCTAGAAAAACAATAAAAGTTTGAATCATTTTCTAACTTTGTTTTTAATTTTCCCCTCTTGGCCTAGCGTGACAGATAAATAATTTTTCCTTTCATGTTACCTCAAATAGATTTCACAACTTCTTCATCTCTTCCAGTATATTTAAATGGACTCATTTCAGTTGCTGAGAGTTGATCCTCAGTTTAAAAGTTCTCCTGTCTGATGCAAATCATTCATCTTGGAATAGAGTGAAACAGACAGGAGATTCTCTGGTGCACTTTCTCCTTCCCCTTCACCGGTTTATCCTCTGAAGTTGGGGAAGTGCTCAAGGTCAGTCCCATGGAAATTAATTTGCTGAAACAATTTTTCCAACAACCATCTTCCAATGGTTACTTTACCACATGGCTAATTGAGTAAATAATTTGTTTCTTTAAATATACATAAATTATACAGTAATTTACATTACATAGTGTTTTGGGGATTTAAAGGTTTCTAGAAATATCATTTAGAGGACTTTCATTTTGTCTTCTTTTTCAGAATTTTTAGCATGTTTGGCACATGTCACATGCAGACTTTTTCCTGTACAAGGACTCTCAGGAAGATAGAGGGGTCACCAAACTTCAGCCCATGCTCTTACAAGTTATTAATTGGTAGGACAGTCTACTTTTGTAATTTATGCAAGGATATGTTACATGGACTAGTAGGGTCTGACATGCTAGGAAGAAGAGATAGCAGAGAGGACCCTTCACTATGACCGGGAAAAGAGAATAAAACATAACATTGCTGGGGTTGCTGAAATGGGGATGTTCTAATGGTCAAAGAAGGGTTCACTGAGGAGCAAGAAGAGATGTAGTGAAGACATGGAGAATGAAGATTGAAGGTGGTTAATGTAAAGTAAGTGAAGATTTGTGATAAATATTTAACATGGACAGAAGAAGGCCACCTTATCCTGATGAGAAACAGGATAATTCCTTCAAGGACTGCTTTCCCTTGGCCTCAAACTGAAGGTATCACAGTGCCTTCTTCTGGTGTAGATTCTCCTTTGACAACCACATGGTCCCAAGACAGTCTCCTTCAATTTCCTCCCTTGGCAATCAAATCTCAGGTTTGTGGGAAGCCAAAGTATCCACTTGTTCCTCTCAGTACCACTAATTTAAGGTTCCCTTTCTAACAGCAATGCACCTACTTGATGTTCCTTTCTTACCACCAGGGAAGATAATGATGTATGCCAGTCAATGGGCAAATCAAAGCCAGTTTTCTCTTATTGATGGCAACCTTCATCTCATGTTTGTAAGTGATTCCCTTGTGCTCCTTTTCTTAACTTTGATGAAGGGAATCACATTCCACAGGGGTAGTATCTGTTCTCCTAGTTTTCACTTGATATAAATGGATCATATAAGTATATATAGTGTTAGCTTTTTGGACCGCACATGTGTTCACCACCATAGTCAGTGTTGCACTAGACTGGCTAGTAAATATTTTCAATATTATTCAGTGGAATTTGTTCTCTGGGCTCCCCTGTCTCAGTGAGTCTTCACTAATCACTTACTAATAATTTCACTAATCATTCACTAATCCTTACTAATCATCTAAGTAATTATTCTCAGAACACGAAAACTAGGATTTGGTCACCTAGTTTTAGCTTCTTTTGTATTTTAACCTGTGAGCCTTGGTAACTCAGTAACTTTAGGCCAAAAGAAGAAATCCTATTCATCATTATTTTAAATGAGTTTAACAATGATGCCATGAAAATATTTAATTGCTCTCTTTCACTTAATAATCACATTGTTGTTTTCTTTGATAAGTAATAGAATGTGTTCTGATATTTATTCGTGTATATATCCAATTTATATTTCCTTAATTTGTGTACGCTCAAGGCAATTCAAGTAAAGCAGAAATAAATATTGAATAATATTTAAAATGTTATTAGAATAGAATATCTCATATTTTATTAGAGTAATATTTAAAATCAGAGCCATAAAACTAAGGAGTTTTCATTTTGAAAGAATAAAATGAGCTTTTGTACCTGTAGATGAAACACAGTGATAGTTATACAACAGGACAGATTATCTATACATGGTAGAGCAGACTGAACCCAGTTTTCAAAGGCAAGACAGGAAGTAGTATTTTAAAAATATTAAGGACGTAAATTGTTATGAAGACATCATTCAAGCAGCTACCTCCTCTTTTGAAAAGTAGTTAGTAAGTTTTTCTGCTTGGAATTATTTTTCCTCAATTCTTATGAAATCTTAACTGTATGTCTGGATTGATTTGGGTATTCTTAATTACTACAGTCATGGACTTTTAAGAAAACAATTTTTCTATCCAATATTTTAGCCATATTTGTGAGTGCCTACTCTGTGCTTATTAAAAATAAAAGATTCTTGCCGGGGATTTAGCTCAGTGGTTCCACCACCTGCCTTGCAAGCACAAGGACCAGAGTTCTATCCCCAGCATGCACACACACAAAAAAACAAGACAGTGGAAAAAAAAAATTCTTTACCATTAAAGAATTCACAACCTAAAAATAATGCTGATGGCAATCCATTCAACTCTTCAGATGTGAGGAAGGGGCAGGAAACATACAGTCACAGTTGTTCTCCATGTGACAGAAGACGTCTTCACGTCCCCACCATGAAATCACCTTTCTGCTACTCTAGACATAACTTACTTCTCTAGAGACAGAAAATTCATTTCACCTTGGGAGTTTTGTACAGGTCATGTTTTCACTTCCTAAAACTGATATTGTCTGAGCAGTCTGTGTTCACTTATTTCTCAGCAATGTATGTTCCACCTTGTAGTAAATTGATGCAGGAATTCTTTGGATAAAGCTCCTTGTTAAAGTTATTTAATTTGCTGAATGTATTTGGATATTGCAAGTAACTTGATCCCAAAAAGTTTTTGATTCTTAGGATTTAAAACTGCAGTAATTTAAAACTTGGAAAAAAAACCCCGAATAAACATTTTAAAGTGACATAAGAAATTTTAAATGTTCTATATAAAATTTTTAAAAATTGTTTATATGTGATATGATTAATCTTAATAGTAAAGGAACTTTCCTAAAACTATAATTTTAAAGTAAATCAAAAAGAAAACATAGAGGTTCAAGAAATCATTATATAATTCATCAAGAAGAAAAGCATCAATGGTAAATAAAGCATTAAAATCTTTCAATAGTATCTAGAGTTTGGGATTCAAGCAAACTTGGGAAGAGGTGGGACAAGTGTCAACTCAGCACTGCCCTCCAACCCCCATAGAGAGGAGATTGAAGCGGTACCCAGAATCTTGGGCTGACTCCAGTGCAGCAGCAGTAGTGTTTCCCCGACACCACTCTGCCCACCCTGTAACAAAGGAGAGAGACATGCCAGTGGAGGCAGTGCAAGGACCAGGAAGGCCAAGTGTACATAGGACTAGGAGTATCCTCGGGCTATCTCTGAGGGTGCCACAGCAATGGGGCGGAGAAGGATGCAGAGACAAACAGCGTAAGGAGAGGTAAGCAGGCCACCAAGGGACACAGAGAAACTTCCTGGCTGAAGACTGGCTCAGCCCCTACATTTGGAGGCCAAGATCAGTCCTTCTCCCAGCACTAATCTTACGGCAGACTTGGTGGGGTTACTCAACATAGTTTTGGGCTCAGACTTGGACACCACCACAGAACTGTGCACACTAGAGGAACTTTATTGTTTTGTTTGGTTTGGATTGGTTTGGTTTTCTTTGTTTCATTTTTCTTTATATATCTGTGGATTTTTTTTTGTCTTTTAGGTTTTTACTGTTTTTGTTTAGCTTGTTTTGTTCATCTTGTTTTTCTGTTTCCTCAGCTATCTTTCTTGATATTTTCATGTGACCGAACATAGTCTCTAGGCTATCTAGTTAGCTTTGATATTCTTTTGCTATTTCCTTTGTTCTTTCTCTCCTGTCCTCTTCTCCAGTTTTCCAAAGCTTGGGTATTCATCATTTACCCTTCAACTTCGCTTCTACTATATTTTCCTCATTTATCTCTCTATTTTGTCCTCTATCTCTTTTAAAACTCCCACATACACATATACACATATACACACAGGATAAAATGACTCTACTAAGGAGGAACTCACTGCATACAAGTTCCTGGTTTATGTTGGATTTTGTTATATAACTGTAGCTCGTGTTCCTATGGTGGTTATAGGGACCAGATTAGTAGATAGCACAGTTTGTCAGTTTCTAGGCTGTGCTTAATGCTATTGTTATTGGTAATATTACTACTTTAACCAGGATGTCATACCTGTTGTAATCAGGTGCCCCCCCACATATGACAACACAGTGATTGTCTGGGATCATAACCATCACCATAGTCTGTACCAAAGGACTGGGTGCTGACCCAATAGCAACTTCTCATTCCTAATAAAGTAAGAAGGTAGACTCTTGGGACAAACATAAAGACCAAGAGCCAGCTACAAATAGAATACATCTCTGAGGAATCAACACTTCCTAGGGAAGCCTCAATACTACTGATAAAGCTTTCTACCAGAAGAAATTTACAAACATCAACACAAAAAACAAATTAAAATTAAAAAATAGAATATGACATGACCTAGAATCAAAATGTAACTGGAGACCTCCAACCTACCCAAGACAAATCCAGGACAATGAGATATAGGAAATCAAAAGACACCCACTTGAATTTTCTGAAATGATAGCACCAGATGTAAGTAAACAAATAAACAGAAGAATGAGGCTACACAGAAAATCAGAGAAGAAATAATTTATCAGGTAAAAATAAAGATGATGATCATAATGAAAGACCTGCTCAGAAAATCTAGAGTAGACATAGGTTAAAGAAAAAATAGAGGACCTTAGGAAATGAATGAAACCATGAATCTTTAACATAGGAAAGAAATAGAATCCACAAAACAGATGCAAATAGATGTCCAGGAATTTAAAAATTCCATTGAAAATTTCCAAAGCCAAATGAATGAAAGTGAAGACAGAATATTAGGCCTAGAAAACAGGATTATGGTTGGTGGTCATGAAAAGTAATATCTCTTAAAAATAGCAAGGGACCATGAAGAAACAATCCAACAGCTGCAAAATGATGCAAAACAACAACATATGATTGATCAGAGTCCATGAAAAAGCAAGAGTCAGCACAAATGAAATTAAAAAAACCTGTTCACAGAAGTAATAGCAAAAAAATTCCTAAGCATGGAAGTTTGACATACAGATAAGTGAAGCATATAGAACTCTAATTAGCCATAACCAAAATAAATCTACACCAAGGCATGTGATAATCAAGCTTCCAGGAAATCAACACTTGAAAGCTGTTAAGGAAAAGACAATTTTCCTATAAAGGAAAGTGCATCGGAATCACAGCAGACTTCTCAACACAAACACTGAAGTCAATGAGAGCTTGGAATGAAGTACAGTAGACCCTCAATTATGACCAGCCTGATATAGGAACAAATTAGGCTATGACTAGAATTTTAGTTTTAACGTACAAAGTCTTAAGTTATGACCTGAATGCTGGCTCCTTATGCTTCCAATGGTCTCAGATACAGATTAAAGCCTTAAAGAGATCTAGAAAGAATATTACAACATCTTTTCCTGTGTGAGGTTA
The DNA here is from genome assembly GCF_000247695.1 of Heterocephalus glaber. Next base: position 3,929,048 of record NW_004624819.1, on the reverse strand, counting down.
ATTGAGAAATCCTGGGCCAATATCTCTCTAAGCACACTGAGATCTGCCTGTATATAGGAGAGAGACTTTAAAGGCTGTGTAGAGAAGCCTGAGCCTTCACTTAACCAACTTGAATTAAAACCAGCCCTCATGAACAAATTCATTTTGTAAATCAAGGGTCCACTGTATTTCAAATCCTGAGAGAAAACAACCTGCAATCGATAGATGTATCCTGCAAAACTATTTTTCAGAATCAGTGGGAAAGATGTTTTAGAAAGAGATAATGAAGATCACAATTCCAAGAAAACCAATAGAAAGAAACCACCAGGCAAGGCAAGCATTAAACAAAGGGGAAAGAGAGGGAACCAGCAACAGGAAAATAATACAACAAAGATAAGCCAATACATATCAATTATAACCATCAATGTAAATGGTCTCAATTCACCAATAAAAAGAAACCAACTGCCAGAATGGATCAAGAAACAAGATCTAAAAATTTGGTGCATACAGGAAACACTTATAATTCAAAAAGAAATTCATAGACTGACAATCAAAGGATGGAAAATAATACTTCATGTGACAGGAACCCAGAAAAAAGCAAGAGTCGCTATTCTATTTGCAGATAAAATGAATTTTAAGCCAAGACAAATCAAAAGAGACAAAGAATGTCACTATATACTTGTTAAGGGAAAACAACCCAAAGAAGAGACAACAATCATAAATATGTGCACCAAATACCAGTATACCCAACTTTATAAAACAAATATTAACAGACATGAAGAATCAAATAGGCACTAATACAGTTGAAATGAGGGACTCAGTACCCCACTGTCACAAATAGACAGAGCACTACAAAAAAAAATAAACAAAGAAGAATCAGAACTGAACCAAACCTGTAAACACATAGACTTAATAGATGTACACAGTGTTCCACCCACAATATTAGAATACACATTCTTTAGAGTTGTGCATGGAACATTTTCCAAAATAGACCACATACTATGTCATAGAAGAGGTTTAAGTAAATGCAAAGAGTTAAAATCATTCCATACATATTATCAGGCTATAGTCCAATGAAATTGGAAATCAATGGAAAAGAAACCATGAAGAAATTCATAAACACATGGAAATTAAATAGCACACCACTTCACACTCAGTGGGTCACAGGTGAAATTAAAGAAATTAAGTAGTATCTAAAATTAAATGATGATGCCAATACAATATACCAGAATTTATGGGACGCAAGGAAAGCAGTGCTATGCAAGAAATATACAGCAATGAACTCTCACATCAGGAAAATAGAGTGAGCTCAAATACACAATCTAATGTAGAACCTCAAACTTCTAGAACAAGAAAAACTCAAGTCCAAAGCTCATATAAGGGAGGAAATTATAAAGATCAGAGCAGAAATTAATGCTATTGAGATTAAGAAAACAATAGAGACAATCAATGAATCAAAGAGTTGGTTCTTTGAAAGATTAAAGAAAACTGATAAATTCTTAGGCAACCTTATGAAAAAAGGGAAGAAAAGACTCAAATCCATGCATCTAGGAACAAAAAGGGGGCTATCACAACAGATCCTGCAGAAATCCAGAAGATCATCAATACCTACTATGCAAACCTTTATTGTAATAAAATAGAAAACAGAGAAAAAATAGACAGATTCTTAAATACATATTAGTTACCAAAGCTGAATCAACAAGTTATAAAAATTCTAAATAGCCCAATATCAGTCAATGAAATTGAAGATGTAATTTAAAAATTACCAATAAAAAAAGCCTAGGTCCTAATGGATCCACTGTTGAATTCTACAAGAAATTTAGAGAAGAACTAACATTATTACTTCTAAAATTCTTTAATGAAATTTAAAAGGAACCAACTCATTCCTTGAAGCAGGTATTAACCCTGATACTAAAGTCAAAGAAGGATCCATTGAAAAAAGAGAAGTACAGGCCATGTCCCTAATGAAGATAGATGCAAAAATCCTCAGTAAGTTACTGGCAAACAGAATGCACCAAATTATCGAGAAAATTGTACATCATGACCAAGTAGGATTCATCCCAGGGACACAGGGATGTTTCAGCATCTGAAAATCAATAAATGTAATACACTAGGTCAAGATAATGAAAGACAAAAATCACATCATCATCTCAATAGATACAGAAAAAACATTTGACAGAGTTTAACACCCATTCGTGATAAAAATCCTACAGAAAATTGGGATAGCCTTCATCTCAATCTGATAAGAGCCATCTATGACAAATAGCACATACTAAATGGTCAAAAACCAAAAGTTTTTACTCTAAAATCAGAAAAAAGACAAGGACGTCCATTATCACCACTCTTATTCAATATAGTTCTGGAAACATTAGTCAGAGCAATTAGACAAGAGAAAGAAATAAAAGGAATAAAGGTAGGAAGGGAAGAATTTAAACTGTCATTATTTGCAGATGACGTGATATTCTACGTAGAAGACCCCTAAAACTCCACCAAAAGACTTCTAGATTCAATAACCAAATTCAGTCACATAGCTGGATACAAAGTGAACACTCAAAAATCAATAGCATTCCAGTACACAAATAACAAACTTACTGAGAGAGAAATTAGGAAAACCACCCCTTCATAACATAAAAAAACTGGAATACTTAGGAATCAATCTAATAAGGAAGTAAAAGATCTTTTTACTAAAAACTGAAGTATTCTGAAAAAGGATATCTAAGGGGATATCAGAAAATAGAAAGTTATCCCTTGCTCATGGGTAAGAAGAATCAACATAGTAAAAATGGGCACATTCCCAAAATTGATATACAGATTTAATGCAATCCCAATCAAAATACCATTAGCATACCTCACAGAACTACAGAAAAATTTCCTAAAATCCATTTGGAACCAGAAGAGACCTAGAATAGCAAATAATTCTGGGCAATAAAGGTAATTCTGGGCAACAAGTGGGCATCACAATTCCTAATTTGAAATTATACTACATAGTTACTGTGATAAAAAGAGTATGGTACTACGGAAAAAAAACAAACAAACAGATCCGAGGATAAATAGACCACACTAGAAGATGCAGAAACAACTCCAAACACACTCAACCCCCTTATCTTTGACAAAGGGACCAAACATCTTCATTGGAGGAAAGCCTCTTCAAAAAACGGTGCTGGAAAAACTGGCTTTCCACATGCCAAAGACTAAAACTAGACCCATATCTCATCATGTGCTAAACTAAAATCAAAATGGATCAAAGATCTAAATATTAAAACATAAACACTAAATCTTCTGAAAGAGATAATAGGTAGAACTCTTGAAGACATAAGTATAGGCAAAGACTTCATGAACAAAACCCTGATCACACAGGAAATATTACAAAGAATCAACAGCTGGTATCTCATCTTATTAAAAAGCTTTTGCACAGCAAAAGAAATCACCAAAAGAGTGAAGACACAACCAACAGAGTGGGAAAAGATGTTTGCTAGCTTTTCCTCAGACAAAAGATTAAAATCTGGAATATAAAAAGAACTGAAAAAAAATCGAACCCCCAAATTTAACATCCAATCCAAAAATGGGCATTTGAGGTGAATATATACTTTTCAGATGAAGAAATACAAACATCAAATAAATATATGAAAATAAATGTTCAACATCACTGGTCATTCAAGAGATACAAATTAAAACAATGCTGAGATTCCATCTCACTCCAAAAAGAACGGCTATTATCAAGGAATCAACAAATAATAAATGTTGATGGGGCCATGGGAAAAAGAAACCCTTCTCCACTGTTGGTGGGTATTCAGACTGGTGCAATCACTGTGGAAATCAGTGTGGAGATTCCTCAAAAAGCTAGGACTAGCATTTACATTTGATCCATCTATTGCCCTTCTGGGTATCTTCCCAAAAGAATTAAAAGCATCATACCACAGCGATATATGCACACCCATGTTTATAGCAGCACAGTTCGTCATAACTAAATCTTGGAAACACTGCATGTCCATCACTGATGAATGAATAAAGAATATTTGATGTCTTTTATACAATAGAATACTATTCAGCCATAAAGAAGGATAAACGAGACATTTATAGGTAAATGGTTGTTCCTTGAGATCATATTCTTAAGTGAAATAAATCAAACACATATGTAAATATTACATTGTTTCTCTGGTATGAGAAACTGAAAGTGTAAATAAGGACTAAAATGTATAATAAATATTGTAAAATGTTTAAATGGAAAGGGGCTCTAGGGTGGGGGAGGAGGAAAGGAAGGAAGGGAAAAAGGAAAAAAAACATGAGAAAAGAAAGATAAAATGGAAACAAAGCTTTTCAAATAAGGAGGGGAAAGAGGGTTGAAAGGAGGGGAAAGGAATGAGAAAAAATCAAGAATCATGTACAGGTACAAATTCCTTATGATGAATGTGATCATTATGTATATCTAAATTATACCAATAAATGTAATAAAAAATAATATCTAGAATGTAAATACCCCCAACTCTTGAGTAGTATTATGGCTGAATTTTATTTTACGATTTATTATTTTTAATAAATTTTCTAAAACACATATATATTATTTTATCATCATGTACTATTAATATTTCTATAATGAAGAATTTGAACATACTTAAAAATAAAGAAAAAATCCAGTCAAACCCCACATATTCAAATCAGTGACTCATGATTTTCATTTATTTCTGAATTGTCTTATCTACTCCTCTTCTTTTTTACCTGCTGTAGTTACTTTAAAACAAATTGCAGCCATCACATCATTTCACTCTATGTATTTTAGTGTGCCTCCAATAAAGTCTAGACAATTTCCTATTTACATAGGGGATGTCATTATCATTCATAGCAAAATTAGCAATAAATTCTTATTATCAAATATATTAGTCAGTTTTCCCATCACTGGGACAAAATACCCTACATTCATAACTTAAAGGAGGGGAGGTTTATTTTTGCACACAGTTTCAGTTGGTTTAGTCCATAGTCAGCTGGCTTCAAGGCAGAAATGTCATGGTGAAAGGGCATGACAGAGGTAAAATACTTTATCCAGTGTTGGCCAGGCAGCAGATGAAAAGAAAGAAGAAAGTGGGCACATGAATACTCCCTTCCAGACCACAGGAGAGACCTGTTTCTTCCAGCCAGGCCCCACATCCTAATAGCAAATTCAGTTATAATCTCATAATTGGATGAATCCCCTGATGAGCATAGCACTCCCGTGATCCAATCACCTTCCAAATGCATAAGACTCCACAGTAAGTACATACTCCAATTTCCCCGATTTTTAAAAACTCTTTTCACATTTGATTTTTCAGAATCAGACTCCCCCAAAATTCTATATGTTGACCACATTTATTTAGGCTTTTTTCAATATGGAGCTGTTCTCACTTTGTCTAAGCTACTGATTTATTTCAAAAACAATTTTTTAACTTCTAGAGTTTTCCTTTCTCCTCACATCTTTTATATACATCATAATTATCACAAGTCTTTTCATTTGATTTAGTCTAGTATCTGTCTATGAAGATTTTCTTCAATTCTTTGCTTTTATTTTAGGAAACATTCCTTCAATGAGGATTTATTTCTATTTTATCATTTTCTGTAAAGTAAAATATTTACAGGAGTTGAATTTCTGATATCATTAGAATTTTTTTTTCTTTCTATGGAATAAAAATGTTTTTAAATTGGGGAAATCCAACCAGACAATGGTGATTTTAAGTATTTGTCCTAACAGTTTTTTCTCTTTCAGAAGCTTATTCAGCCATAACGAAGAACAAAATCATCTCATTTGCAGGAAAATGGAAAAAATTGAAGATCATATTAAGTAAAATAAACCAGACTCAGAAAAGTATTATATATTGTCTCTCATATGTATTTTATAAAAAAGACATGAAAGTAGAACTAAATTATTAGAGAAGAAAAAGGGTCTTGGTGGGAGGAGGAGGGGAAGTAATGGAGATGGATACAATCAATGTATGCTACATTCATATATGAAAATGTCACAATGAAATACATTACTCTATATAATTAATATAAGTGTCACACACTTACTAAGAATTTCTCTTTTGTCACTTTTAGTTTATTTCCAAGTCATTCTTTTCGATGGATACAGATACATATCTCATGAGGATGATTATTTTCTGCCTAATTTTTCTTAATTTTTTCTTTTGTACAATTTCTCTTATTTATTAATCTATGGTTAACATAAAAATACAGAGATGCCAACCTAAATGCATAAATCAAAATGAGTGACAACTTTCTTTTGAAAGTACTCAAGGTGATATAAATATTTTGAGGCAGGCAGTGCAACCCCTGAGCTAAATCCCTGGCGCAAGGTGATGTAAATATTTTAAAGTACTGTGTTCTATGTACCAGTATCTCAAATTCATACTCCAAAAATAAGCATTCAATGAGCACTGTGTACAATTTAGAAATATGATCTTTTATACAATTGAAAGGGAATTATTTTATTATTCTGGGGAAAAAATGTCTTGTAAAGATTTTTATATTTTCCCCAAACTTGCAAGAATGAAAACCAACCAAGATGCTTCAGTTAACTCTTGCAACTAGCTTCCTCTTCTTTCCATTGGAATCAGATTTGGGTCCCATGAAGACAATAGGCATAAAAGAGCAGATTCAATAGATTCCCATGGTTAAGCACTTTCAGTTATCTTAAATGCTGTGAACACTCTGCCATGCCAAAGTCTCCCTCCTCTCCTCCTCCTCCTCCTCCTCCTCCTCCTCCCCCCATCCTCCTCCTCCTTCTCCTCCTCTCTCTCTCTCTCACACACACACACACAAACACACACACACACACATCTATCATATATTTACATTTGTATTAACATACATTTGTTCCCCTGAACCATGTAGGATTATATTTTGGGGAAAGATATTACTATAATAAAACAAATGAAAAAACATATAAACACCGTGTTCACAAACTTTTCTGTAGGTGGTAGAGTAAGTGAAAGAAATTCTATAAACTCATTTCATGGCCAAATTGAGCACACAGAGAGTGTTCAATAAATATGTGCTAAAAAGTGTGACGAAAAGAATGGAATGATGGGGGTGACCTTCAGAATACTCTCACTCTGAGTCTGCATGATGTAGTTCCAGGAGTTGTTTCTTTTAGCTGGTGTCAAATCTGATGACAAGGGGGCAAGGGCATGCCTATAGATGCTTGCTACATAGAGCTAGTGTTCAAAGGCTGGTTGATTTAATGCTATGAATTATATGGCTTATGAATCAATGTTATCTTTTGATGGATTAGAACCAATCATATATACAGAAGTCTTTGGAACAGCACACTTTTATAAAGTGGAGAAATAATTTAAACTGGTGTTTCTTCTATAAGAAGAGGATGGCTGAGAAAAGAAAAAATAGAGCAGTCAAAAGTGGCTATTTGAGATTGCTGGATTCACTGTATACTCTAAATGTTTTTATCTTTCTTCATTCCTTTCTCCTTGTTAAAAGCAAACATGAACGAACATTTTCATCTGAATCTGAAAGGCAAAGAAGTTACTGAGCAATGTTTTCATGTTGAAAAGTTAGATGTTTTCAAGTGTAGGGTCAAGGCTCTTCACATTTAATTTACTTTGTTTTCTGACTTGTTTATTTATTGTTGTTTGTTTCAATTCAAACATCACATACATTCTCACATATAAAGAAAATATTAAGGGAGGTATAGGAAAACAGACAAATCATAAGCAGAAATAACTTGTAATTTAAAATTTTTATTTTACTGTATAGATGTTTATAATAACATGAGTCAGAGAAAATATAATGAAAAATGTGTAGTAATAAGAGAAAGACTGATATTTTACAACATCAAAATTTTTCCTTTGCATTAGTGAAATATAAATTGACCCCTTGTTCCTGAAGGATTATCCTAAGAGCTATCCCTTCACACAGACCTCAAACCCAGACTCCTCATGTCCCTGAGCACCTCTTTCCCTACCTCTTTTACTTTCATGCCAACCTTAAAGAGAAATAGGAGGTGTCTATTAAGCAATGAAAGATTGAAGTAAAATACACTGACATTTTGTGAGAATGCTGCAATGTCTTTCTTCAATACTTTTTGTAATTTTTTGTTTTGTCACCTCCCTAAACTTTTTATTGTGTAAGACAGGCTGGCTGAGCTACCCAGGCTGGACTTGAAAAGGCCTCCTTGAGCTTTGTGTCATGGGTACTAAGTTGATGAAAGTTCTTAAATATCTCAAACTGAGGTCAGTAAACAGTGTTGAGATTTGCAAGTTATCTACCAGAACTTTATTTTAGTATTGTAGTTTTATCTCAAAAACGACTGGAAAAAAGAAATATATAAATAAACTAAAAATAAGCTTTTAAATTCACTTTTCATTGGATGCTGTGTTTTGTCTAACGAAGGTAAATAACTAGAATGATTGCTCACTCCCTTGGCCTCTCTCTAAACTAAAATCCCACTGGAAACCCTTCCCTGAGTCTGTACCCAGATGATGATTCTTTCCTTTCTCCTCCTTTTCCTTCCCTCTTCTTTTTTCCCCCTCTGTATTTTTCTCTAATAACTGAATCTTAGCCTCCCTTTGTTCTTTTAGTATCTCTTCCTCACATCCCTAAGCTAAGCAAGGGTTTTTTAAACACATGTGCATAAATACTGTAATTTACTAGGCAAAAACAAATAAAAGAAGGGAAATGTTCAGTTGGTGAGCCACCCAGAAATGAGAAAAGGAAACGCCATGAGTACCCATAAACCAATAACTTTTGTGACTGTTAATGAACACATTCTAATCTTTTTTGGGTAGTCATATAGTTATCATTACATGTTTTATTAGCAATCCTGTTAGAGTCATGTGACCACATAAATTGAGTATTTTCCTTTCTATATCTTTTTAAAAATTTACAAGTTAAAAATGTAGTTACTGATAGGTGTGGTGACACATGCTTGTTATCCCAGCACTCCACTCAGGAGGATGAGGCAGGAGGATTGCCATGAGTTCAAGGCCAGGCTAGGCTATATAATGAGTGCAAGGCCAGTCTGAACTACATAGCAAGACCCTGTCTCAATAAACAAAACAAAACAAAAAGAACTGAAGTTGCTTTGAGAGTCTCATGGTAATTTTGTCAGTAGTCCTCAAACTTCTACATTGAGAATGAGCATTCTGAATTAAAAGCAGAAAGAAGCTCTGTAAGGTAAGGGCATATGATTCCATTCCACAAACTTGCACCATGGGATAGAAAGAATGTGAGAATACCAAGGAACAGAAAGGTGAGGGGCTCTCCGTGTCACTGAGCACTCAGCAGCAACTACAAGGAGAGAATGCAAATGCACTGGGAAGGACCAAGTGTGTCCTGGGGAACAGAGGAGTAATTTCTGTGGTGACAGAGAATGTCTCGCTGGACAGGAAGGAGATGGAAATTCATTGTGTTAAGGGGGACAGTTTTATCAATATCCCTTTTATAATATGTGTCTGTTTATTCTCAACAAATATTTATTTTAAACAGTTTGACATTTCCTCAAAACCTAAACATTGTATTGCTTTATGATTCAGCAATTCCATTTTTACATATATACTCTAAAAATTGAAAGTAGGCACTGAAACAAGTATTTACACATAAATGTTCATAATTGCACTGTTCATAAGTAAAATGTAGAAGAAATCTAAATATCACTGAATCAGAGCATAAATATATTGCCTTAATAAGATAAAATATTAAACATCCACCAAAAGAAATGAAGTACTGATACATTCTACAATATGGAAGAACCTCAAGAGCATTAGACTAACTACAAAAATCCAAACAAAATGATGTCATACGATTTCATTTATAGAATCTGCCAAGAATAGGGGAATCCTAAGAATAGAAAGCACACTGGTGGTTGTCAGGGGCTACAGGAAAGGGATAGAGAAAAAGTTTCTGCATGAATGTGGTGTTTTCTTTGGTGGGAGTAAAAATGTTTGGTACTTGATAGAAGTCGTAATTTGAGAACATGGCTAGTGAACTAAATTTCACTTAATTGTATATTTTAAAATGTGTAATTGTCTGCTACATGAATTTCATTCATTTTATGTATACATATACATTTATAATTTATCAAATCAGAATAACTAGAAAATTTTGATAATGCATGAAATTAATTAAATTGTGAGGGAATAGTGACAATTTGTACATTGCACATAGAAATGAAGATTAGTACAACTCTTATAGGAAGCAACAGTGCCTCCTAATAGTACAGCAAACCTGATATGTAATTATAGCATTGTGTAAAACAAGATAGGGAAAAATCCAAATGGTTAAATAAAATATGTTAGAACCATACCATGGAATCCTATACTATGCAGTTGTGGAAAACAAAACAATAACCACAGCAAAAAAACAACAAAGACTTCTGTGCAAACTGATATGAAAAATTTGCATGATATATTGCTAGGTATGAATAATCAAGGTGAAAATTCCTCTAGTGTAAAAGAAGAGAAATTATCTTGTAGATTTGTGTATCTTTATTTATGCATATAGGATCTCCATCATCAACAAGAATGAGGCTTGTATCTAGATGTGCCCCCAAAACCTCATGCAGTCATAGATGGGGGTTTTCAGAGATGCTGGTACCTAGAATGTGTGATGCTGGGATCAAGGGTGTGTGATTACTAAATTAGTCCACTGATTGGTTTGGCATAGTTCTGAGAGTGGAAAATGGGAAGGCCTTTCCTGGGTATGAGTAGCCTGGATAGAATACAATGGACAGAAAGAGGGCTGCTGTGGTAGCTTGTTGCTGGCTGTTTGTCGCTTCCCGCTTCACTGTTTTGCTCCTTCTACCTGCCATGAACTGTTTCTCCTATGTGATGCCCCTCTGCCATGGCACTGTGCCTTGGAGCCAGCCAACTATGGACTGAAACCTCCACAAACTGTGAGGTACAATAAACCTTTCTCCCTTTAACTTTGGGTGACTCAACAATGGGAAAGTAACTACGAATTACATGTAGGCATTTACTTCCTCTGTTCATTGTTCCTACTACCCCATTGTAACCCAGATTCTATTTCCCAACATATGACTGAATCTTCTGTCAAACATACTTTTTGTGTTTACAGAAATCTCATGTGCTTCTCTCTCTACATCATCCAAGAACCCTCTCTCAGCAATTCTTGGTCCAGTAAGAAGACCTTTCTTGGTAGATTTCTCCCCTCCACAGCATACACACAATTCTGATTTGCTCTTCTGTTTCTGACTTTTCTTCCTCAGTTCTTTTTGCTATTTGGATTCCCTTCTTTGTCCCAGTTGTTAAATATTAGATTCTTCAGAACTTAGCTTTCTTTACTTTCCATCTAGAATCATGTTTCCTATATACAAGAGATTTATATCACCTATATGCTGTGAATTCTCCAAGCTCCTCTCTCACAAGCTTCAAGTTCATGTGTCTACTTGTCTACCAGATATTTCCTCTTGTCTACCACATCAATAACTTACATTTATCACTTACAAGGGAGACCTGTGACTTTTTCATATGCATTCCTTCCTCAGGATCTCCTACCTTAGTAAAAGTCATTAAGTCTTGGTGCTATCATCATAAACATAGAAATCATATTATTTCTAATCCATTCTCAAGTCCTTTTGAATCTCCCCCAAAAATGTATCTAATCTGAGTTCTATTTGTATTTCTACTCCACCCATCCAACTCACACCAGTCTCTTCCCTATACAACCACAATTTTTACAACTCTTCTCATTGTTTTTACTCTCTTGCCTCCTCCAAACCATTCCCAACACAGCATTCAGAGAGCAATTTTAAAAGCATACAATGCATCATGTTCCCTTTAAAGTTTTAGTTAATTAGCTTCTAGTTGCATTCAATATAACCTCATGTTTCTCACCATTCTATTAAGCATGACAAAATTTGCCCACTGTCTGGCTACCCTCTGGTTTTCTGTACCTTAATAAACATTTTTTCTGCTATGCTGATTTCCTTTGGTTCTTGAAACCATCAATCTTACCTTGACTTTTTAAAAAATTTACTTTGACATAGATGCATATGCTTCTAGCTCTTTGCTGGTCTGATATTAGCTTTAAGTCAGTATAACAATTGTCTAAGATAAGAACTTATAAGAGAAAAAGCTCAGTCTATGACTTGGAGGTTTCAATCTATGATCAGTTGGCCCCATTGCTTGAGCCCATGATGCCATATCATGGCAGGGACACATAGTAGAGAAAACTTACTGATTTCATGGCTGCTGTATTGGTTAGGATTCTCTGGTGGAACAGAATCAATAGAATCTCTATGTCTATATCTCTATTTTATCTATCTATCTACAAGTCTGTCTGATTATATAAGGCAATTTATTTGGTTACCTTACAGTGTCAAAGGCAGGATACTACACAAGGGGCTTCTGTGCACCAGAGACCTGGAGGACTGAGTAGCTGCTCAGTCCAAGAAGCTAAAAGTCACAAAACAAGAAAGATCAAGGATATAGCACTAGTCCAAGACCAAAGGCCTGGAGAATCACTGGTATGAGTTTTCACAGCGAAGATGATGAAACTGGAGTATGATGCTCACAGGCAATGGCAGCACTCAACTAGAATGGACTTCTTCAAAATTCAGGCCAATTTCCTCCTTCTTTCCCTTTTATTCCATCCAGGCTACAAACCTACAGGTTGGTGACACCCATAATCAGGATGTGGCTTCCCCCTTGGTGTGCTGGCTTACATGTCACTATGTCTGGAAACACACAAAGACAAATACAGAAAGATGCTTTACTAACCTATTAGGCATTTCTTAATCCAATCAACTTGACATACTCTGATTAACGGTCACAGCTGGAAAGCAAAAGAGAAAAGGCCGGGACTAAGTCCCACTTTCACTTTCCAGACCATACCTTCTGTTGTTTAATCCGTCCCCCAAAAGTCTCATGTGTTAGAGGTGGGACCTTTGGATGGCGATTGAATCACAAGGCCCTAGGCTCATTAGTGGATTAGGGCACTCAGGACTTCCTAGCTGACTATGGCATTAGGAGGCAGGACCTGGTAAGAAGTGGTACATCATTGGGGGTATGCCTTCGCAGGATGTCTCTCTCTCTCTCTCTGACTTCCTGCTCTCTCTGCTTCCTGTCTGCCATGGATTGTGCAGCCTTCCTCCTTAAAAGACCTTCCATCATTCTGTTTCTGCCTTGGAGTAAGATAATAATGGACTGAATCCTCTGAAACTGTGAGCCAAATAAAACTCACCGTTAAATTGCTGGTGCCAGGTATTCTGTCTCCATGAAGGGAGGGTTGACTAACACATCCTCTATGACCTGCACCCCTTCCCCAGGTCCTAGGGAAAGTTCTTCCACTTCCTGGGGCCTCAGTGGGGACCAAACCTTTAACACCGGAACCTTTGGAGAACATTTCAGATCCAAACTATACCATCTGGCTTGTTCTGCCACATGCTTCAAGTGAAATATTTTCTTCTTGGGCCAGGGATTTAGCTCAGTGGCACCACGCCTGCCTTGAAAGCACAAGGTCCTGAGTTCAATCCCCAGTGCCAAAAAAAAAAAAATCTTCTCAAACAGAATTTCAATGACCACACTATGTGGAATAATGCATTCCCTTTCTTCTATTTTTCTGTGTATAGCTCACCCTGAACATTCTATTTTTAGGTATTCTATATTCTGTATTGTTTTGTATGCAGTTATTTTCTGTTTCCAATATTGGACTGTAAGCTCCAGGAAGACAGGCTTTTTATCTTTTTATCCACTCTTTAAAAATGATAATAATAGATGCAGGAGAATGGAAGGTTGAGAAATAAGTAGAAAATTAGAGTTCCCACACCTAGCATAATTACTACGACATCATATTTTCCTAATACATATCTTAATCTTATTAATTTAGTCATTTACTATTGATCCATTACATAACTGACACTCTTCTAGAAGCTGCAATCAATAGCTACTAATGTTCAGTCTTAAGTAAAAGGATGATAAAAGCACATATGTTCCAATAGAGGCTAACATGCAGCAATGTATGAAATATGTGACTTTACTCCTTTGAACCCTGAATCCAGTTTCTCACACCTTCATTATCTAGTGCAGTGGCTGCTTCTTGTCTCCCTTAGGAACCCTGAGCCCTATGGTGAACCCAATGATAAGTAATCCAATCCACAGCCAGGCATGTGAATAAACTACTGGGACATGGTTTCATATCAGGTCTTTATAGCAAACCCCAAATACCATCTGTCTGGCTAGATCTGTAGAGATTTTTTTCAATAATCATTTGATTGCAGTATCTATATGTGCAAGAGGCATCTTAGGTGAAATGATGACTCAAAAGCCAGTCCAAAGATCCAGAATAATAATAATCAATTGTTTTTATAAACCACTAAATTTTAAAGTTGTTTGTTATGTAGCAATGGATAATTGAATGAGTATGATGTTTTTCTCTACTATTATTAGTTAAAACATCACAAGAAAAAAAAAGACATAATTGAATAGTGTCATGGTTAAGCTTAATTGTATTGACTTGACTGGCTTGGAAGACACGTACTAAAGCACACTGCTGGGTATATCTGTGTGGTCCTGGAGGGATGACCTTGGATACCCCTTCTCTTTGGCATGTTCCCTTGTTCTGCTTTCTGACCTTCATGAACTAAGCGTCCTTCCACTCCCACACACTTGCATCATGGTGTTTCTGCTTTGAACCCAGGCAACCATAGACTGAATCTCTTGAAACCCTGAGCCAAATTAATCCTCCTCCTTTAAGTCTTTGGGTGTTGGATGCTACATCTCACCAACAGGAAAGCTGACCAACCCAATTAACTACGGGAAACATGGTGAAAGAAAACATTCAGTGTAGCTTCATACTGCTTTGTGGAAACTCAGTTTCTGAAAGTGTCTTTCCATGCATGGATCCACACTTCCATCCATCCATTTTTTTTTCATCCTTCAATGCATAGATGTATCTACCTCCCCATTCATCTATCCATGTAACATATATTGAACAAAACAACATTTTGGCTGTTAAAGGAATCTGATAGGGAAAAATTATTAAAATGAAACTGCAGGTAAGATTAAAGAAGTGTTAATAAAATTAGGTAGGCTTGATGCCCACCAGCCACCTGTGAAGCCTCATAGGCAGAGTCATGTGGGTGGAGTGCCCCACATTGACTGAGCCCAGCTCTGTCTGGCAAGCCAGGCCCACTTGCAACCAGGAGCCAGTGAGAACCCCCCGGGCATGCCCACCAGCTGCCCACAGAGTCAGGCGGGCACCTGGAACAACAGAGACCCCACCCCACCGGGCCTCTTGGCTATCCATCAACCTGGTTCTACACTACAGAGGCAAAGGGGGACATACAGGCAATTGTTCTGAGCTGCAGAAATGAACAACAGAGAGAGGGCCTCTCTCAGGCTCCCTGATGAAAACTGAAGCCCAGTGGAAAAGTGAAGAGAATCTCTGCAATAAAGGCACACCAGACCACCATACTTGCTAAGTTGGAGGGATCATTACTTCCCATTAGAATCTGGACTATCTTCGGGGGAAAGGCAGCTGGAACCTGCAATAGAACTTTGCAGAGGTCAACCCTGTAAGAGGACAGGGAGCTCAATTTGGGACTTGCAGCCAGAAATCTGCCTGAATCTCACAGGTCTGTGACTGGTTTACTGAGACTCATTGACTTATAACTGCACATTGCTGCCAAAGTTGTCTATTGTGACAGCAGACACATACCCTGAAGAAGGCCCTTTACTTTTATCTTTTATTTGTTATTTTTAAAATTACCACTAATTTTTTGCTCTTATTTTAAAGTTTTTTCTTCTTTTTCTACTCTTTTAAAATTTTTATTTTTCTCTTTTTTCTTTCTTTTCTCCTTTCTCTCTCTGTCTTTCTCCCTTACTCAACTGATGTCCCACATTGTTCTTCTCCATTTGTGTTCCTGTTCTAGCCCTAATTCATATTTCTTCTTTATTTTTCTTTTCTTCTCTTTCCTTCTCTCACCTGTGTCCTCAGGCCTCACTGGTAACCTTCCCTTATCCTTCTACCTACCTATCTCTCCCTCCCCAACTCTTTCTAACACCCCATCCAGAAGGGTAAAGTTGCTATATTGAAGAGTTTATTCACTCTTTTTTCTTTCTCTTCCATTTTCTTTCTCACTCTCTCTCTCTGCCATGCTCTCTTGCTTTCCCACATTGTTCTTCATCTCCCCTTTGTGTTCCTATAATGGCCCTCATTTGATTTCTTCTTTATTTGTCTTTTCTTCTCTTTCGTTCTCTTGCCTGTCCTCTCTGGTCTCACTGATAACCTTCCCCTGTCCTTCTACCTAACTATTCCTCCCTCCTCAACTTCTTCTAACTCCCCATCCTGAAAGGTAAAGTTCCTATATTGAACAGTTAATCCAGTATAAGCATATGTTAGGTTGGTCCTTGATTTTGATTTAATTCACACAGTTAAAGGTGATAGATGAATAACTACCACAAATTGTCATTTTCTAAGATGTACTTGATGCTACTGTGTTGCTGATGGTATCACATGGGCTAAGGTGTTGTGATTGATCTAAGCAGTTGTGATTCCTGGTACAATGAAAATGAGATAGCCTCAGAGCCATTAGAGACTCAAAACCTAAAGACCAGTTATATAGGGAAGACACATCTGAGAAACAATCATTCCATAAGGGTTTTAAATACATCAACAAAGATACTTACCATAAGCAACTTCAAAGTATCATCCCAGGAACTAAACCAAGGACATTACCAAAAACAAAAATGAGAATATATTTAAGTAAGGCACAAACTCAGACTTCCACCTGACAAAAGGCAAAATCTGGGGGAAATGAGCTGGAAAAGTCTGATAATCAACCACCTGGACACCCTGAAATGATAGCACAGAAAATAACAAAACAGATGAATGAGGCTCTAGAAAAATTCAAAGCAGAAATAATCTCCCAGATATCTACAGAGATGG
Source organism: Heterocephalus glaber (assembly GCF_000247695.1). The sequence goes on along the minus strand of NW_004624819.1, from coordinate 3,912,182 downwards.
TGAGCAGAGTGAAATACATGATTAGAGGCTCTAGAACAGAAACAGATTTTAAAAAATAGATGAATTCAGAAATATACTGGAAGCCAGGAATGTCCAGCATAAGAAATAAATGGAAACCATGATCTCCCAACATGAGAAAGAAATGGAATCCATGAAACAGATTCAAACAGATATTCAGGAGATTAAAAAGTCCACTGAAAGCATGCAGAGCAGATTAAGGGAATCTGATAATAGACTATCAGATATAGAAGACAGGAGTGCAGTTAAGAACCATGAAAACATAGATTTCTTAAAAATAGTATGGGATCAGGAGAAATCAATCCAGCAGCTCCTAGATGATGCAAAGAAGAATAGCATAAGACTGATAGGAGTCCATGAAAAAACAGGAGAAAGTACAATTGACATAGAAAACTGTTCACAGAAGTAATAGTACAAAACTTCCCAGACAGAGGTGGAGAATTAGACATACAGATAAGTGAGACAAATAAAACTCCAACTAGCCATGATCAAAAAAAATCTATACCTAGACATTTAATACTCAAGATCCCAGAAACCCGACATAAGAACTAAATCCTACAGGGAGTTAGAGAAAAGAAACTAATCACCTAACAAGGAAAGCGCATCAGAAGCACGGCAGACTTCTCAACACAAACCCACAAATCAAGGAGAACCAAGAGTGAAGTATTTCAAGACCTAAAAGAAAATAACTTCCAACCTAGACTGTTGTATCCTGCAAAATTATCTCTCAAAATTGATGGGGAAATTAGATATTTCCACAGAAAAGAACACCTGAGAAATTTCATGAACACCAAACCAGCATTCCAAACAATTCTAAGCAATATCCTAGAAAAAGACAATGAAGTTCACAACTCCATGAGGCCCAACAGAGGGAAGCAGGTAAGGTAAGGTAAGAAACTAAAGGAAAAGGGGCCAACAACACTAAAACATCATGACAAGGATGAGTCAATATCCATCAATTATAACTATCAATGTTAATGGCCTCAATTCACCAATCAAAAGAAATAGACTGACAGAATAGATTAAGAAGCAAAATCTAGCAATATACTGTATACAAGAAACACACCTAACTCAAAAGGAAATTCATAGACTGAAAGTAAAAGTATGGAAAACAGTTTTCCATGCAACAGGAAACCAGAAAAAAGCAGGCATAGCAATCTTGTTTGCAGACAAAGTAGATTTCAAACCAAAACTAATTAAGAGAGACAAAGATGGTCACTACATCCTTGTGAA
>NW_004624819.1:3894175-3907336 GCF_000247695.1 Heterocephalus glaber | reverse complement strand
GAAATAGGAAGATAAGGGGCAAAGGGGAAGGGGAAGTGGGAGGGGTAGGGGAAAGGAAAGAAGGGAATGGAATTAATATGAGAAAATAAAAAAATGGAAACAAAGTCTTTGTGAATAGGGAGGGATGGAGGGGTTGAAGGGAGGTCAGGTGAAGGGGGAAAAAATAAGAACCAAGAGAGATTATGTAAAGGTGCAAATTTCTAATGATGAACATAATTATATTGTATTCCTAAAATGTACCAATAAAATAAAATTTAAAGATAAAAGAAAACAAGTATTGTTCCTGAAATCTCAAACTAAATATCTCAAAGTTGGGTCCTTTTTCATAACAGTTGCAATTTTCTAACACTCTCAATATTCTAACACTAGAATATATATCATATATATCTATATATCTGTGTCTTTTCAGTACATATATATAATATGTATCTGTGTCTGTACAGTATCAAATATTAACGCATATTAGATACTTGGGAACATTTTTACCCATGTGATCACTGTAGGCTAAATAATACAGTTGAAACTAATTTGGGGGCCATATTAGATTATTTTCTTATCCAGTTTTATTATCCAAGAAGTCTGCATTTCCTATGTATATTAATCATGTATGTGCCCTGAAACAATGACACTCACAGTAATCTAAAATGTTTGCACTGATTAAAAATATCTTTGTATTCTATTTTTTTGTGTCCTTTCCATCTACCTTGTCATTTTTCAGCAAGTGTGTTCATCTTGCCAGTCAGAACATACTGCATACAGTTAACCATAAAAAATTCATAAGTTTCTCAAGTTCCCTTCAAAAGCACTACCTGATATGTCAAAACACATTTTAAAATGTCAAAATGACTTTCCAATATGACCTTATTTGGTGCTGTGGTGCTTTATAACCCCATTCTACTGGGAAAAAATTTGGTGAAAAGACTCAGAGGGAAACTCTCCTGCAAAAGGATAAGGAGCAGTGCATGGATGTTTAGTAGAACATCCATAACCCATCAATAATTCAATATTTATATTAATTATGTAAATGCTCATTTAGACCTTGAGGAAAGATATATTTTTAAAACTAAAACAAAAAAAATCAATCAGTTGGATTTTTTAATTATCTAAGATAAAACTAGCTAGATTAGTCCATCACAGGTAACTCTTAATTTTGAAGAGTTTAAAATTCTCTCAACAATGAAATATGAAGATACTGATAGTTTCAGTCTTAATGTCCCCCTTTGTCTGTGATCTAAATTGGGGCTATAAAAAATAATAAAATCATTCTTAAGGAAGTTAATATAGAAATACTGAATAATCACTCTGAAAGCCACAGTCAGTACACTTTGACAGTCAGTTCAAAATTCTCACCAGATGACTACTGAGGACACTTCTGTCCCAGCAAGGCCAGTTAGTTTTGTTTAAGTTCCTGATCTCATGAGATTCTAAAATCTCAACCTTACTCTCACCATCTGTTAGAATGTAGCTGCAATAAAATCGTTTTAATTTTTAATATATTGATGCAACTTCATCATTATTGGAGATAAAAACCATCTCAAGTGAAGGATATTCTCATTGTGAAATGATAACCACAATTGCATATGTGAGACCTCAGAATTATTATTACATAAAAGACTTTCATTCAGAAATTAAACAAATTCTAGTATGTGAAAAGTGGTGTGCTGAAAACTGAGAGTAGTACAGCTAAGACACAACAGAGACATGTTTCCTGTCCTGAGGCACAGCATATTGAATGAATGAAAAGATACGTAGTATGAAACATATAATAAACATTAACTCAGTAATGATACACGAATCTTCCTGAGTTCTAATCGCTGACTGATGCTTGTTTCAATCATAGAAGCCACGGAGGAAAGGAATGCTATTAAGGTGTTTTAGGCACTGACTGTCCTCTGACCATAAACATGTTTGTCTTATTTCTTAGCTGTATGCATCATATGGAGTCTGCAAAATCCACAGGTAGCAATGACATATATGGTTTTGAATTCGACCCTCAAGGGCAGTTTTGTGTAAATGTTGGACTCTGATACCCACAGCTTTATGAAAAAACACACTTTTTTCTTTGCTTTTTTTTCTGTAAACACAATTTATCCTATTCTGTGAATCATTTCAGGGCAGAGAAAAAGTAGATGAGCATTAGGCAGAAAATGTTTCAGTTGTGGTCTTCTGTCTTAGTAACAACTGTCCTGTCTTCCTATCATACTGTAGCTGGGGCTGCCTTTTCCAGAAAATCTAGATTACCTCAGTTCAGATCCCTATTGTAAACTCTAAGAGAATTCTAACAACTGACTGACTTCAGATTTCTGAGATGCATAAACCTACTTTCCCGTCTGATCTTGATTTTGCAGAACCCTTGATTTCAGTAACTTTTCAACTCCTGCCACTGTATCTTGTTTTCTCTTCCATGTCCACCCAAAATTTCTTTGCCTGCTCTTTTTCTTTCATGTTCCCCATGTCTTTGTTTTGTGATGCAATATCAGAACACCCAAGTCTGTGCAATTTTTAAAGAAGAGGAATTCTGGAGGCCGAGCTGTGCAAGATCACAACCTGCACACCTGGTGAGGGCTTTCTTGCTCTGCCTTCACCTGGCAGAAGAGAGAGCAAACTCATTTCCAGAAGACTATTTCATAATAGCACAAATCCATCCATGAAGGACTGAACATCTCAGAATGTCCCATTTCCCAACACTGCTGCAGTGGAGATGAAGTTTCCAAACATAAATTTGGAGGAGCACAAGTTTATACCACAGCGACTAATGATGATTTTATTTATATTCATTAATATATGTTGCCTGCTAATAAATTTTTGAATTAAGGGATGAACTTTAAAGATTTCTCAAATATTAGTTTAAGACTTGACCGTCTTTCTTTAGCACACCTAGTTATTCACTGTCTGTCAAGATGTGCAGGGGTCTTTCTGCTAAAAAATTTCAACATTTTAATTTTACCTAATTATGCAGAGCTTTTATGTCTCTACCCAGGCCACATTTGCCTAATAAAAAAAGGTTCCCTCACTTCACATAAGGTGAGTCTACCAACACAAACTTACCCCAAGATTTTTCCTTCATCCTTTATTAATCAATCTCTGCTGCAAGATAGATGACAATCATAATGTAATTTAATTTTCCACTAATATGAACTTCCCTGCTTCACCAGAAGCCAATGAAGACTAAAGTCACTTTGAGTTTTAAATAATCTTTTACTATATTGCAAAACTTTGCTTTGATTCTGTGCTCCAAAATCACCTCCTTTGTCCCGAATTTGTCATGCACAAATTACGTTTTGTGCTCATTACCTATTTCCATGAGAAAATGAATCTCATATATTTTCATTTTTTATGATACTTTGCACTGCTTAGAAGTAGCTTGTGTAAAAATATTTGTTATGTGAATGGATGAATGTATCATATTTCTGACAATGTCAAGAACTGGATTTGCAGCATCTTCTATATTCATAGTAGTTATAGTATGGAAACTGGTACAATCTGTGAGGATAAAACACTCTAAAATAGAGATATGTAAAAGTAACACTTTTCTTTCTTCCTCAATGTAAAGCTGAGGAGAGCTGACTTAGCTTAATATTCTTGTTCCATAAGCACTACCCTCAGGTAAGAAATCTCTCTCTCTCTCTCTCTCTCTCTCTCTCTCTCTCTCTCTCTTTCTTTCTCTCCCCTCCCATTACTTACAACCATACCTGAAACTCTTAAGCATGGAAGAAGCTACTTGATAACTTTCTAGAGATAAACATCTATTGTTTTTGCATCTTCTTACAAGTACTGTTGTGTGAGATGTGAAGCAGCTTTCCACATGAGGCAGCCTGAGAGAGTTTCAAGTTTAGAAAAAGAACTCAATGGAAGCACCAATACTTTGAGCTGAAAGATTGCCTTATATTCTTGGCAGAAGTACACTGGCTTTCCAAGGGCATTTCAGATTCTCAAAAGCTATTCTGGGATGTGGAGGAGATTGAATTCCATGAAGGTGATTTCCTCTGGGTATGGATTAGATTTTACAAATCATAAGTGAAATTCATTTAAGAATAATAAAGTTTAACAGTCAGATACTTCTTGTATGTTTTTCACTGTGCAGATAAATCTTGTAAGAGATGTTTTCAATGTACACAACAAATGAGGATATTTGGAAAAGGATTGATAAACCATACATAAAAAACTCATTGAAGATAATCATTAGATATTTAATTTCAACTATGTTCCTCAAGATTTTCTGCACACTTTCTGTCTCTTTACCCTCACTTTCAAACTTGCCTTCATTCACATCTTACTTGAAAACTATAGATAAGTAGTCGAAGTATATTATGAGAGGGAATATATCAAAAATTGACTCCATTCAAATCTTCTCTCCATCACTTTTGAACTATGCACCGTTGTAGCTCTGTAACCTTTCTAGCTGTGTTGTCTTTGTTTTCCCCTTATTATTCTGCTTGAAAAAGAGGAAGAATAACAAGTCCTAATTGAGTTGTTAGATGTAATGCACTTGTGTAGTACATAATAACCAACAAATGAATGTTACATAAAATTGACACCACTTATCTGTAATTTCCAAAGCTACTGTTAGTTTTATTGTAGTGCTTTTTGCAACAAAATCTGACCTTACTTGAACTCATTTGTCAGAAAAGTCTGACTTGAACTGTTTTCAGACTGTATCTAGCCTAGATTTATTCCACTTCCTACAAATATCAATTTATTTTACTGAAGAAATTAGTTAGTTTGATTACAGGAGGTTGTACCAGACCCCACTGGATGCTGTAGAGTATATGTAGTTTACTGTTTCTGAAATCTAAAATGGCTCTGAATTCTGAAACTCATATGGATTCAAGAGCTTTGTATAAAATACCACAGACTTGACTGTGATTGAAGTTGTTTGACTGAAGTTGTTTGAATACAATTCTCTTTCAACTGTTCTTATTCTGGGAACCACCTTTCCCCGACAATGTTTGTGCTATGTCCACCCTATTTTCATACTGCTTAATGCAGTGTAACCCAGGTCCAGTATGTATGAATATACTGCTGTGGAAGTGTCTTTAGTGTCAGGACTTTTTTCTTTTTGTTTCCCATAAATCTTATCACTGTACTCTGTATCATTTTGTTTTTGCTGTATTAGGTGAATTGCATTTTAAGAAAATTAAGCGTCACTTCAGTGAACTCTGTAAATTTGTCTCCAATAAATATTTTCTGCTAATTAGTTGATGAAAATAAACACAATTTTCTAGAATCTACTTTAATCTGATCCTGAAATATTAGTCATATTTAATGACAAAATTAAATTACGTAAATAATAAACATGCAGTCTTCTCTGTTAATTCAAAAGATAAATTACAATATTGGTATAAAGTATGTCCTGACAAGTATTTACATATAATTCCATGAAAAAGATATGAAACAACAACAAAACAGCAGGCTGCTTATGGCCAAAGGAAAAATTGTTCCTGCTGAAAAACCACAGGTGTTTCCACAAACTATTGCTTAAAATAGTAACATGGGAATAATTCCTGCAAGGTATCAGAGCGCATGTTTGAAGATTATTGGATCTAAAAAGTCATCATGCACTTAAGATTTAAGATCATATGTCAACATATTTTGAGATTTTATTTTTACTGTCTTATACAACATTATGTTTTTCAATTAGAAAAAAAGACATTCTATGTAGAAAAAATTAGAATATACCCATAAACAGTAGGGAAAAGAAGAAAATAAAAGCTATCAATATCCAGAATTGATTTCATTTGTATATTTACAAAATTATTCATCTATGTATGTATGTGTAAATAATGAGTGCAAATGCATATACGTCCACTTGTAGATGCACATATATCAAAAGAAGATTATCATGGATTTACTATGCTTACCTTATGGTCAAATGTATATATTGTGTTGCCAAGAAAGCAATTATACTCTGGAATTTCTGAGCTTAACTGAATATGGCCTGACAGAGAAAATAATTTGCAAAGGTGTATTTATTTATAAATTATGATGTACTATGAAGGAAATTAACAAAGGACTAAAATATAGGAATATAGCAGCAGAAATAAAAGGGTTTGAAGAGTCTCTGAAGAGAACATTTAAAAATACGTTGTCTCTGAAACACTGAGTGAAGCAGAGAGTGAGTGACACAGGATGTAAACAGGACTGCTGATGAAGACCTGATCACATGATGTCTTATAATGCATTATGAGGACCACAGTGAGAAAACACCCAAACTCTCTGCAGGAGACTGATGTGATTCAGTTAAGTGTGGATTTCTTAATCTTACCACTGTTGATATTTTGAGTCAGGTATTTTTTGGAGGGGTTAGAGCTGTCCTTTGTATTGTAGGGTGTTTCTCAGAATCTCTGCCCTCTGTCAGATGCCAGTATTACCCTCCCCACTTATGACAACTTTCAAATGTCCCCTTTGGGTTAAGGGCACAATCATCCTCCTGAAAAATAATGGATTCAAATGATTAAACATCCTATCATGTGCACAGATTTCCTCCCTCTCTTTGAGAGAATTCTTGATCACAGTAGACTGCCATCTTCTCACCACAAAGGTAACCAACCTTAAAATCACACCATCTAGTGTATTTCACAACAACAATAAAGATTCTGGATGTGTAAAGCATTAACTAGCAGCAGAGTCATCTTACCTTGGATCTGCTATATTTGTCTTATTATTATGTGATATAGTCACTAAAATTAAAAGTGTAACAAAATGGTGGAAAAATTGAGAAATCAATTTAAAGCTCAAAATGGAAAACCAATGAGTGTAGTAGCTGGTGTCTCATGTACAAGACGATAGTGTCTTGGACATTGGAAAAGTATCTGGGGTTGTATCTATACTGTCTCTGGGATATGATAAACCACTGAACAATGAAATTGATTAGTAATCTTCTTTGTCTCATCTTTTAGCTTGAAGCCCATTTTGCCTGGGATTAGGACGGTTACTCTTGCTTGCATTCTGGCTCCAGTTGCATGGAGTCTCACTTCCATTCTTTCATTTTCATTCTGTGTGTTTCTTTGTGGATGAGGTGTGTCTCCTGCAGGCAACATATAGTTGAGTTTTCTTATTTGATCCAGTCTGCCAGGATGTGTCTTTTGATTGGGAAATTAAGATAATTTACATTGAGTGAACAATAAAATTTCACTTCATACCTAGACACATCTGACTTACCCAAATTGAAAAAAAGAAGATATAAAAATGCTTGATTAGTCCAAAAAAAATCCTTGACTAGTCCAATAACAGTAAATGAAATTGAAGCAGTAATAAGAGTTCAACTAGCTAAGAAAATCCCATAACCCAGTGGATTTATCACTGAAATTTACCAGAACTTCAGGGAAGAACTAATATCAATGCTTCTTAAACTCTTCTATGAGCTTGAAGGGGAAGCAACACTGCTAAATTTATTCCTTGAAACCAGCCTTAATCTGATACACAAGACTAAGACTCAGCAAAAAAAGTCAACTACAAGCTAATATCTTTAAAGGACTTATGCACAAAATCCTCAAAAAGAAATCTGAAGACAAAATGCAACAAATCATTGAAAAGATTATTTATCATGACCAAGCAGGCTTTGTCTCAGTGATGCAGAGATTGTACAACATACATAGATCAATACATGTAATGATCCACATAAACAGAAGTAAGGAAAATATCACAGATCATCTCTATAGATACAAAAAAAGTATTTGCCAATATCTGATGCCCATCCATGATTAAAAAAACACATAAAAATAGGTATAGAAAAACCTTACCTCAAACTGATAAAAGCTATTAAAGACAAACCCACACCCAACATCATACTAGAGAAGAAACTGAAAGCATTCTCTTTAATATCAGTAACAAGTGTACAATCTCACCACTCCTGTTCAATATAGTACTCAAACATTAGCCAGAGTAATTAGACAAGAGGAAGAAATAAAAGGGGTACATATAAGAAAAAAAGTCAAACTATCTTTATTTGCAGATGACATAGTCTTTAACATATAAGACACAAAATCTCCACCAGAAGAATCTCACTGCTAATAAATAACTACAGAAAAGTGGAGAATACAAAATTAACACACAAAAATTAATAGCATATCTATACAACAATAAGGAGCAGACTGAGAAAGAAAGGAAAACAATCCCATTCATAATTGCTCAAAACAAACAAATCAATAAATATATGTCATACTTTAAAGAATGACATTGAAGAGGACGTTAGAAAATAGAAAGATAGACTCAATATGGTTCAAATGGCCATATCACTAAACAAAATATAGATTTAATTCAATTTCAATAAAAATACCAATATCTATCTTCACCCAAGTAGAAAAATAAATCCTAAAATCTCTATAGAACCAGAAGAGACTCAAAATAGCAAAAGCAATTCTAGGCAAGAAGACTAAAGCAGAAGGCCTCACAATCCCAGATTTCAAGTTATTCTATGAGGCTATAGTGTTAAAAACAGCACATCACTGACACAAACAATGGACATGGACACCAAATGAATAGAATAAAAGACACAGAAACAGTCCTATGCACTTTTAGCCATCTGCTCTTTGACAAAGGGGCTAAAACTAAATGGTGGATAAAATATAGCATCTTTAACAATCGGTATTGGGAAGCTGGTTCTCTACCTGTGGAATAATGAATCTAGATCCATATCTCTCATCCTTTATTAATACCAAATCAAAGTGGATCAAAGACTTAGATAGATATAAAAACAGAAATACTGAATATGCTGGCAGATAAAATAGGTAAAATACTTGAAGGCATTGGCATAGGGAATAACTTCTTGAATAGAAGTCCAGTTATTCGGGAAATAATTCCAGGAATCAATAAATGGGATTATGTTAAACTGAAAATCTTTTTCACATCAAAGGATACAACCAACAGGATAGAGAAGATACACGATGGGAAAAATTTTTGTCACATACTCCACTGACAGAGAACTAATATCTAGAATATGTAAAGAACTCAAAAACAGCCCAAGAAACAAATGATCAAATAAAAAAATGGTTAATTGGAATGGACACTTCTCAGAAGAAGTACAAATAGCCAATGAACAATTTTACATTGTGTTTGGCCACTAGGAAAATGCAAATTAGAGCAACACTGAGACTCCATCTTACTTTAGTAAGAATGATTGTCATCAAGGATTCAAACAAAAACAAGTGTTGGTTAGGATGTAGGGGGAATGTAAACTGGTGCAACAACCTTGGGAATCAGTATGGATATTCCTCAAAAAACTAAACGTAGAAGTTCCATTTGACCCAAGGTTACCTCTCTTGAGTAGCTTCCTGAACATCATGTCATAATGACACATGTATACCTATGTTTATAGCTATGTAAGTCACAATCGCTAAATTATGGAAACAGCTTAGATCTTAGATGCCTATTTGAATGGATAAAGAAAATGTTTTACATATACATAATGAAGTGTTAGTCATAAGTATAAATTTTAGTCATTTGCAGAAAATGAATGGATCTGAGGACTATAATGTTAAGTGAAATAAATCAGACACAGAAGATTAAGTATTACATGGTTTCACTTATACAAGAAATCTAAAATATAAATAACTTCAAAAGCACAAAACAGTTAGATGCTAGGAAACAGGGATGTAGATCTTTTGGAGATGAGGAAGGGATGCTGAGGATGGAGTGAGTTTTTCTCACTCCCTGGCAATGACAGTCTAGTAGTGATGTTGATGGTGACAGTTCAGATGAGTAATGTGAGAGAGGCACAGACTGAGAGCCTGGAAAGGGCAGTGCAGAGAGGCCATTTCTGTGGGGGGCTCAGGGAAGAATCTTAAGTGATCTGGTGGAGGAAAGCAAGGAACTGAGAGCCACCACCTGGCTTAGTATCTTAGCTCCATCACTTTCTTACATTGTGACCTTGTACAAATTATTTCTCCTTTGCACTCCTCCCTTTCTGCAGGCTGCTAATCGAGATGATGATAGCACTGACTTCACAGGGTTGCTGTAGAATTGGATAAGTTAACAGACAGAAAACAGAACAAGCTGGGCACACAGTAAGCATGAATTGAGGCATTCATCACACCTGTTTTCAACTTACAGGGGTGAGATCTTTGCAGGAAAAAGGAGTAGGTATTTGGAAGCAGAATTTTGTCACCTGCCATATAAGCCAAGCTTAGTGAATTGACAATTTTTGTTCTCCTCAAATATGTTTTAATATATGTGTGTAATGTATTCTCTGCAACATCTCCTGTTGTCTCTTGCTGTAGACTGGAATATGATTAAATTAATGAAAGTTGCTGTATTCAGTAGACACAAAGTGACATAAAAGAATGTCTTAAATTAGATTAACCTTTAACCTTTCATCATGCTGAGCAACATCATTACCCTTTATCTACAGAAAGATTCTGTTATAGAAGATTTAATTAGTCTACTCCAGTGGCTAATTATAAGCTTCACAATTTATATCTTTTATTTCATAAATAGCAAATAAAACGATCAGCATGGAAAACAAGTTTGGGTTAGTTAAAATGCATATATATATATATATATATATATATATATATATATATATTCCTGAATTGCCTATTTAATTATATTTAATTGATCTATTTATTCAAGGCACAATATGTGCTTTTTAGTCCAAATAATGTTGACACTTGTGTTCATCTAGTCCTGCTTTTTATTTATCACTAGTAATGAGGTTAGAGATCTCAGAAACACATTGTTTAAGGGGGGAAAAGATGGATAAGAAATCAAATCTTTGTGATTTAAAGTTAAGTTTGCTTACTGACTTTTGCTCATTAGAAATATCTTCAGTGAAGTAAAAATATCCATAATTTATAATAATTTACCTTAACTCCACACAAATTTCTTTTAGCCAAATTTTCTTATATTGAAGAGGAAGTACAACCATTTATGCATTAAAACACTTTTAAAAAAGCAATTGCATTAATATTTATTGAATATATATACATGCCAGACTCTTGACTATCTCTATGGATAGTGGAGATCAAACAAGAGTTGGTCTACATTCTCTTAAACTGTTATATATTTTGGAGAAGACAGCAAATAATTGGGCAGGTAGATAACTTCATCAGTGTTGTGTCCTGAGGGATAAATAATACCTGATAAAAACCAGCAAATCAGGTGGGTAAGATCAGACCTCTCTTGGCAGTTACTAGGTCCCTCTCATCAAGTGTAATATCAGTTTTAGCAAAAATAAATAAATTATTAATTAATTAACTTACATGTCCACATTTTTGCCAAATTTCCTTATGGCTAGATGGGATTCAGATATAATGTAAGTCAAAATTATAAATCTATGTTTGTACCTCTTTAAACCTGATTTGAAAACTGTGATCAGTTTTTAGGAGCTAAGAAGTAGAACTAAGCTAAAAATAAATAAATAAATAAATAAATGTAGTAATAAGTTCTTAATGAACACATTATCATTTTGATGATTTTAAGGTAATGTTTTAAGCAGAAATGCAGTTTCTAATATTCAAAATTTGACCACTAGTTCTTGGTATAGTTTTATTTTTTTATTTTTTTATTTTGTTAGTACTGAGGATCAAACTTGGGTCTTTACACTTGTCAGGCAGGCAGCAGAACCACTGAGCTAAATCTCAGCCCTATAGTTTTATTTTTTAAGCATTGAAAGGAGGAAATAATTTACTCAGGCCTTTTCACACTGCAATGTTAAGATCAAAATCAGAATGATCTTTCCTGTATTTCATTACTGGAGTAAAAAAATATTTTAAGCACAGAATTTAAAAACTAAGTTCTAACGGGAGATTCACCATATATTATTCTCTCCACAAAAAAAAATATAAATAAAAGTAAGGAATGTGTTTGTCATTTCTAAAAAAAACTGGTATCTAAACATTTAGACAGTATACATAGCAATGGAACAAGACAGGTGAGTGTGAGCTAGTAGAATAGAGACAAGACCTATCAGATATCAGTTCTTGAAAATGATTCCAGATTTACCAAATCCAAATATGGGGTAAGTTCTTCCTAAAATCGATTCTCCTAAAACCCTGTATAGGATTCAGATGTAGCTAAAGAAGTGTTTTGGAACCACTTAATTGAAGTTTCCCATCTGACTAACATTATATGATTTTTTCGGGGGGAGGTACTGGAGATCGAACTCAGGACATCGGGCTTGCGAGGCAGGCAGTGGACCCACTGAGCTAAATCTGTGGCCCTAACATTATATGATTTTATGAGTCATGGAGATAGAAAAGTATTAGATTACATATGGACACATGTAATATCATCCAGAAAAAAATACAACAATTTAGTTGTTAGTTTTCAGAACAACATCATAACTGTCTTTCAGTTATGATAGAAAAGATTTGTTCATAAAATTCTGAAAGAAGTTTGGCCAAGAAAGAAATATATTAAGAAAGAAAGATGCATAATTTATTACTGACCAAATAGTAACTTTACAATATCATGATACTTTAAGTCAGATAAGTAAATAAGTCAAAGCGTTTTTAATGTTTCATAAATATTCATATTGACAAATGAATTAGTGTCTTGGCCCTGGGTGACAAGTGAGGGAACAGAGCCACAGAGAAGTGAAGCTTCTTGCCAGTGTTCCAAGGGCCAATAAGAGGCACAGCAGAACTTGAATCCAGACTGTTCAGATCTATGGGTCATGATTTAAATTAAATTACCAAGCCATACAGCTTCTCCAATTGAGAATTAGAATGTGAGTGCCCTTCTCACCCTGGGCATCTGAGGGAGGAGCAGTGCACCACCCCAGCAGACCCCTCACCTCTGACCTCTGGGCTGCCCCAGTGCCTGGATCCAAATTGCAGAGGAACAGGGGGTCATAAAAGCCATTGTTCAGAGCTCCAGAAGATAGACCAGAAGTGAGCAACAGAAAGAGGGCCTCTCTCAGATTCCTTCGTGAAAATGGAAGCTCACTGGAAAAGTGAAGAGAATCTCTGCAATAAAGGCACACCAGACCACCCTAGTTGGTTAGTTGGAGGGGTCACCACCTCCCACTGGAACCTGGACTATCTCCAGGGGAAAGGCAGCTGGAACTTGCAGCAGAATCTTGCAGAGTTCAACCCTGCAACAATCCTGCATGAGGTCAGGGAGCTCAGCTTGGGCCTTGCAGCCAGAAATCAGCCTGAATCTCAGGGGTCTGTTACTGGCTTGCTGAAACTAATCAACTTAGATCTGCACACTGCTCCCCAC
>NW_004624819.1:3874299-3884956 GCF_000247695.1 Heterocephalus glaber | reverse complement strand
ACCTTCAGAAATTTAAAGGACAAATTAAATACAAAAAAGAAATAATTATGGAAGATAATGATTAACAAACATACAATGGAGAATCAAGAAAGATGCTTCTTAAAAACAAAATGATACTAATCTATCCTCCAGCAGGTTTAGTGTTTCTGTTTTAATATTTAGATCTTTAATCATTTCAAATTAATTTAGTGCATGGTGAAATATCTGAGACTAGTTTTAATCTTTGGCAAGTTGAAACCCAGTTTTTCCAGCACCATTCATTAAAGAGGTTATCCTTCCTCCAGTGAGTGTGTTTGTCTCCTTTGTCAAAGAAGATTTTTTTTTATAAAGTGGAGTACTACTCAGCTATAAAGAAAGACAAACTAGAGACATTTATAACTAAATGGATGCAACTTGAGGTCATACTCTTAAATGAAATAAATAGGACACACATGTGTAAATACTGAATTGTTTGGTATGAGAAACTGAAAGTGTAAATGAGGACCAAAATGTATAATAGATATTATGAAAGAAGAAGAAAATGTTCAAAGGGGAAGGAGAACTAGGAAGAAGGGTTGGGAGAAAGGTAAGTGGGGAAGGAAAAAAGAATAAAATGGAGGAAAAAAGGAGAAAATGGAAACAAAGCTTATGTAAATAGGGAGAAGTGGAGGGGTTGAAGGGGGGAAAGGGGAACAGGGTAAAAATAAAAACCAAGATATATCATGTACAGGCATAAATTCCCAGTAATGAATGTAACCATAATGTATACCTAAAATGTACTAATAAACTTAAATTAAAAAACAAAATTAATAAATGAGATTTTTTTCAAGAAAAAACATATAGCCTATTACATGGAAGGCTGACTACAGATAAAAATAATGTAATGTCTATTTCAAAAAGCTAGAAGAAATTATGTTCAGTTTTCACCATAAATAATGATATATGTTTGAGCACATAATGTTTAATCTAATTCAAACTTTACCTAATGTATACATGTATCAGAACATAACCTCATTAATATGTATGCTGTAGATCACTTAAAATAAATTTAATTTTTAAAAAACTAACACAATCGCAAGGACCAGGGTTGGATCCCCAGTACCAAAAAAAAAAAACCTAACACAAATTAAAAAAGGAATTTCATTAAAGATTCTACAGATGTCAGAATGATCATATTATAAGCAACTTTATGCTATTAATTTGAAAAATTAAATATGCTTATTCTTAGAAAAACACAGGAAAATAGGTATATAAAAAAATTAAGGAAATAAAATCTAATTGTCCTGTAACTAATGAAATTAAATCTGTACCTAAAAAATTTTCTACAAAAGAAACTTCAGGCTCAGGCGGCTTCACTATTGAAGACTTATTTAAGAAAAAATGAACCTAATATTGAAAATTCTCAAGTAGAGCAAAGGTGAGAATGCTAAATCTTTATCCTAATATGACAAAAGTACTAGAAATAAAAATTATAAATATCATCCATGATAATAAATGTGAAAAATTTATCAAAATAATTGCAAACCCAGCAATATAAAAGAGGATGATTGTTAAGCAAAGATGTCCACCTTGTGAGAAGTGTAGGGTTATTTTAAATGAATTAAACATGTCAGTGTAATACAGGAGAAAAACTATGATCATCAGGATGGTTGCAGGAATGGATAGGACGTATTTGCCAAGGTGCAACAGATGTCAGTATTTTAAAATTGTGAACTAGAAATAGATGGACATTTTACTCTAATTCAGAAAATTTCTACACAAGTAAATATATGTTGTTTTGTTTTGTTTTTTTACCTCTTTAGTTTTGGGACAGATTCTATGTAGTTGTTGTTGGGCTTGAACTCATGACTGACCTGCCTCAGTTTCCATACTGACATTGCAGACATGTGCCACCATACTCTGTCCTATTTAGTTTTTACTATTCTTCTTAGTGATACCATTAAAGTTTATAAAATAAAATATAAATCTTCTATTACATGTTTGTATCTAAAAAATATTCAAGATAATTCACAAAATATTAAAATCAATATTAATCATCCTAAAAATAGTTAATTTGCTGGATATAAGGTAATTATCCCAAAAAGTCAAAGGTATTTCTATATCACAGCAACTATGATAACAAATTAGAAGATTTCAAAATATTATTTTATAGTAACATATAAATTGCATATCTAAGACTAAGAATACCAGAATATTGATTATAACTTTCACAGAAGAAAAGTAAGCTTTAGACAAAAATTTAAAAACAAATAAAAGGTAACATACATTGTATTTATGGATTGAAAGTATTAATATTATATAGATGTTAAAGCCATCGCCACTGAAATATGGGGAACTTTTACCTTTTATTTCCTTTGACTTTATTAGTAGAACTTGACATGTTGATTCTGAAATTTATATGAAAACATATGCAGAAAATGAAAAATTGTGACTGTCTTGTAAACTATTAAGTGGATACTGCATCACTTGCCAAAGCTGCAGTATTGACATGTGGCTATGCACTTGTGACAGGGCTGGGTAAAAGCCTAGTAAGAACACCAGATTTGTACACCTGCCTGAGTTTAGCCAAAGAGTAGGGGGCAGGAAAGAAAAAAAGGAGACCCTTCAAAAAATCATGGTTTCCCATCCAGAAAAATAAATGTATGTGGGCCCTACCACATATCACTCTAACAACATTTCAGGTATCACAAGCCTACATATGAGACAGAAAGCAAAAAACTTTTTTTCTGTGGTCAAAGCTAGGGCTTCACTTTTTCTAGGCAAGCACTCTACTATTTAGGTACACCCCACCCCCTGTTGTGATAGAGCATTTTAAAGATAGCCCAAGCAAATATCTTTAGCCACCATCATGGAGAAAGAGATCTTAAAAAGGAAACAAGGCCCACTGACAAGATACAAACTTTATCAGTTTAGCTGTATCATTGGAATTATGAGAAAGAATAAAATTATGAGACTGAAAAGATAAACCACATATCAGAAGAAATTTGTATCCCTTGAATTCATAAAGGCCTGCTACCCAAATTTTACAAAGATTACAATTAAATACAAAAAAAAAACCCACATTTGAAAGATTTCCTAGTACCGGAGGTGATATAGGAATGATATCAGACCTCCAAATAATAGAGGGGAAATATTATAATTCTCAATCTGCTAGATGTCAGATAAGCCAAGTTCATGTTCTCCAAAATTGAAGAATGAAATCTAAGGAACAATGAAGGTCAACAGTAGGAAATATTTTTTCAAAGGAAAGACTTTAGCTCCTGAGAGGCAGGAGAGGTCCAGAATGGGTGGCTGAGGACCCCACTTTTCAGGGAAGTTTCATAAAGCATAACTATGTGGCCATAAGATGGGTTAAAGCTATGATGAACCAATAAGGTTACAAGTATAGTTGCTTAGGTAATAGTGATCCAGTGGGGGAACAAGTCATGTAGCAAGTGTACATGGAAAGGACAAAGATCTTCTCAGGAAGGTGATGGATCCAAGGGTCTTGGTCACCTACCCAGGTGGCTGATGTCTACCTAGACTTCATTAGGCCTGGTGTTACCTCTTAGGTCATCTTCTGGGGAAATATGTAGGCCTGGTCATTTTGTCTTTATTTTGAGGCCTGGGCTTCAAGAGATGCACCTCTGGCCACAGGTGCATTGTGTTTTCATCTTTTTTTTTTTTCCAAGTTCAATACACTTTCTTTTAAAGATTGTAAAAATGGAACGTTTTAGGTATAAAATATGATGGCATTCATCATTGGGAATTTGTACCTTTACATAATATACTTTGTTTCTAATTTTTCCCCATTCCCCTGCCCTCCCTTCAACCTCTCCATCCCTCACTATTCACAAGGACTTTGTTTCCTTTTTTTATTTTTCCTTATATTTATCCTTTCCCTTCTCTCTTTTCCCCTATGCCTCCCTCTTCCCCTTCCTCTTTACACCTTTTCTTCCTATTTCACATTGTCTATTATACATTTCCCTCATATACACTTTCACTTTCTCACACCAGAGAAACTATTCAGAATTTACACATGTGGGTCCTATGTATTTCACTTAAGAGTTTCACCTCAATGTACAACCATTTAGCCATAAATGTCTCTAGTTTCTCATAGTTTATGACTGAGTAGTACTCCATTTTATAAAAAAAAGAAAAACATACCTTCTTTATCCAGTCACCAATTGATGGGCAATTGGACTGTTTCCAAGATTTAGCTATTACAAACCATGCTGCTATAAGCATAGGTGCACATATATCACTGTCGTATGATGCCTTTAATTCTTCTGGGAAGATACCCAGCAGGGGAATAGCTGGGTCAAATGGGGCCTCTAATCCTAGTTTTGTGAAGTATCCCCATATTGATTTCCACAGTGGTTGCACCAGTCTGAATTCTCACCAACAGTGGAGAAGGGTTCCTTTATACCCACAACCCTGGCAGCATTTGTTATTGGTTGATTTCTTTACAGCAGCCATTCTTTCTGGAGGGAGGTGGAATCTCAGCATTGTTTTCATTTACATCTACTGAATGACCAATAATGTTGAACATTTTTTCTTATGTTTACTCACTGTTTCTACTTCTTTGTCTGAGAAGTCTCTGTTCATTTCAGATGCCCATTTTTGGATTGAGTCTTTAGATTGGGGAGTTCTGACTTTTGTAACTTCTTTATCTAGTCTAGATAGCAGACCTTTGTCTGAGGAACAGCTGGTAAAAAATTTTTTCCCACATTGTGAGTTGTCTCTTCATTCTGTTAGTGATTTCTCTTGCTGTGCAGAAGCTTTTTAATAAGCTGAGATCCCAGTTGTTGGTTCTTTGTGCTAGCTCATGTGCAATTGAGCTTTTGTTCATGAAGTCTTTTCCTATGCCAATGTATTCAAGTGTTCTACCTAACCTCTCTTCCAGCTGGTTTAGTGTTTCTGTTTTAATATTTATATCTTTGATCCATTTTGATTTTAATTTAGTCCACTGTGAGAGATATAGGTCTAGTTTTAAGTTTTGGCAAGTTGAAACCCAATTTTCCCATCACCATTAACTAAAGAGGCTATCTTTCCTCCAGTGAGGGTATTTGGCTCCTTTGTCAAAGATGAGGTGGCTGAGTGTGTCTGGAGTTGTTTCTCCATCTTCTAATCTATTCCATTGATCCTTGGATCTGTTTCTTTGCCAGTACCATGCTGTTTTTATCACAGTTGCTTTGTAGTATAGTTTCAAATTGGGGATTGTTATACCCCCTGCCTTGTCTTTGTTGCTTAGAATTGCTTTTGCTTTTGTAGGTCTGTTCTTCTTCCAAATAAATTTTTGGATTGTTTTCTCAAGTTCTGTGAAATATGCTGTTGGAATTTCAACTGGATTGCATTGAACTCTATATAGTAGTTTTGGAAGTATGGCCATTTCACTATGTTGGTTCTTCTTACCAAGGAATAAGGAATGTCTTTCCATTTTGTGATATCCTCTTTGGTATTTTTTTTCAGTGTGATGTAGTTTTCAGAGTAGAGGTCTTTTATTTCTTTCATTAGATTGATTCCTAGGTATTTCATCTTTTTTGGATGCCATTTTGAAAGGAGTTGTTTCTCTAGTTCCTCTCTCAGTGACTCTGTTGTTTGTATACAGGAAAGCTATTGATTTTTGTGTGTTAACCTGTATTCAAGCACTCTACTGAATATTCAAGTTATTAAGTTTAGAAGATTTTTCATGGACTTCTTGAGATCTTTTATGTGTTTTCATCTTTCACACTTTTCCAAGGGCCCAGCCCTATCTGACTGCCTATTTCTATTTCTACCTAACTCAGCTGTCTATAATAAAGAAACAGATGAATGGGGTAGATCTGAACAGGTATTTCATATGAACTGACACTCAATACCTCAAAGACATTAAAATGTAACCTTCTCAACAGAAATTTTTTTAAAAACTAAAACCATAGAGATAAGCAATTACTGATCACCAAATGGATAGAATTTAAAAGACCAATAAAGCTTGGCACCATAGGGCTTGCCCGCAACCCCAGAACTCTGGGAGGCTGAGGCAAAAGAATCACAAATTAAAGGGCAGCCTGAACAATGTAACATCTTTTCTCAAGAAACGGTTGTTTTTGGGCGCTAGGGCTGGAGCTCAGTTCTGAAGCCCTTGGTTCAATCCCTAGTATCTAAATAATATCAAATAATATGCCTAGTATCTAAATATATATATATATATATTATGGTTTGGGTCTAGATGTCCCGCTAAAGCCTCATGCAGTCATAGGTAGGTGAATCTAGAGTGTGTGACACTAGGATTAAAGGAGTGTGATTATTAAACCACTATACATGAGTGATTGGTTTGGCCATGGCTCTAATCCCAGTAGTCTGAATAAGATAAAAGAAAGAGAAAGACACAGTTAAGATCCCTTGTTGCCTTTGCTACTTGTGTATACCATGTTGTTTCTTCTCTGAGATGACTGTCTGCCATGTGCCATCCAGTCCAGGAAGCCCTTTGTCCCTGAGAACAACCCAGAAAGGAACCACTGGCATTACTGGGACCTGGAGGCCATGGTCAGGACCACAGGCGCAGACTCCATTTTCCTGGATGCTGATTTCAAGAGCAACACCCCTGGAGGACCCATTGGAGGGCAAACCAGAGTCACCCTGTGGAATAAGCACATGCAGTACATCATTACCTGGGCTGTGAGCAGCCACATCATACCTACAGTTTAAGAAGTTTCTACACTGGATGCCTGGCGTGTGACAGGGTCTGTACAGCCCTACACCTATTTAAAGAGTTCACTTTTAAAATAAAACCCCCTGAGCTCTTAAAAAAAAAAAAAAAGATTATGGACTGGACCTCTACAAACTGTAAGCCAAATAAACCTTTTCCCTTTAACTTTGAGTGTCAGGTATTTTGTTTCAGTAGTGAGAGAAAAGTAACTAGCACCATATATATATCTATATATATATAGATAGATAGATATATAGTATATATTTATATTGGAATTGTTCCTGAGGGTCACAAAATAGAAATAACCTCAATAGTCATCATCAAGAGTAAACTGTGAAATTAATTTTTATATATTCATATGTGGATTGGATTTGAATGCACTGCAATTCTTCATGCATGGTGTGATAATGTAAATATAATATTAAGTAAAAGATCCCAAATACAAAGCAATAATTACTATGCAGTTCCACTTATAAACCCTACACAAAACTGACAAACTTAAAGTTCAGTATAGAAGATCTTCCAAAGAACAGATTACAAATAAAAACAAGCGATTGCCATAAAGCTCAGGATAGTCATTAATGTTAGGGGAAAAGAAAGGGAAATATGCTCAGGATGGGGACAGATGAGGATGTAGCATCTAGGGTGCTGGAAATATTTAATTTTTTCATCTGGGTATTAGTAAAATAGGTGATTAGCTTGCAATAATACATTAAGCTCATCATTTCTGTTTGTCTTATGAGTATGTTAAAAATCCCAATAATGAAGTGTAAAAATGATATATTTGTCTAAAAATATACTGATTTTTGTTAAAATTCTGTTTAACTTCATATAACTAAAACTAAATAATAGTAGAATGAAACATAAGTAAGCAAGATAATATTGTTACTTATATTTATATTCATATTTTGTCCTCCAAAAGTTCTAATATGCTGACCAAAGAAAAAATAAATAAATGCAAAGAGAAAAATCTAAGTTGTTTGATACCAGGGGTGGAACACTAGCATGATGTTTTTATTTATAGAGAGTAAATACAATGTAAGAGATATGTTTCTTACTGCTTTTGAGGGGTATATAAATAAACCTGTCTCTTGAAGATGAGTTTAATTTTCAGAACTTAATTTTGAGCATGGTAACTATACTAAATTTTTAACAGCATAGTGCACAGAATTTCCTGAGGTGACATATTACTACTCCTTTTGCAAACATTCTAAAGGAAATATTACAACCTTTACTTTGAGCTGTTCTGTTTTTCCCTACTTCATTATTTTTCAATTGCATAAATCTACATTTTAACCCACAATTACATTTGGGTGATTATTTATCCTATATATGCATATTATGTGTATTCTTTTTTTATGTGTATTCTTAATGCATTGACTGGCATAGTATAAAGGAGGCTTGATTTGAGAATGACATTTTAAATGTGTATCGATTCATTATACTTGTTGCTTTTATTTTATTTATGCTGTTCTATGCAATCTTCAAAGGAGTGTTCTGGTCAATTTTTATCAAATTAATCAGGGTAATGTATTTTTAAGACAGTATAGTAGCTAATACAAAGAAGTCTCAGTTACTCAATGGTGTTTAGAAAGACTATTCTAATAGATTTGGCCAAGTGTGAAGGACAAACGCTTTTTTCTATTTAAGACTTTAAATCCAACACTGAACTTACATTTGAGCCTTTCTATAATAATAGTGACACTCAAAGAACGTACTGTAGGGGCAGGGGGCCCACAGGTAGGGAAAGATAGGATAAAGGCCTCACTGAACTTTATTAAGATCAATAGGAAACTTACTAAAAGCTGTTTCTGCCCTCACAAGTAGACTGTGCAGTTAGGGTAAGTAGAAAAACAAAAGACGGAAAAGGTAGCTAGACTCCCAAGATGAGACAGGCCATGCAGTTACCAGAAGGGCCAGCTCCCCTCACCCACCTGACAAATGCAAGGGCAGTGAGAAGCCACCACCTAAGGGCTCTTATTAGTATGTAAGATAAACACACACAACCACACCTATGCATACACATGGGCATGTGTGTTCTCACTTTAACCTCAGTATCATATTGCACCAGCTACACACATGTATTCGTGCCCCTTTTACTTAATCAGTAACCTGCTTTCCTAATAGACCCTTCCCCTTCACTTATTCATTATAGAAAAACAGGAAAAAGCCAAAGTTCCAAAAGGAATACAGATAGACATGCGTAGGTTAGGATCAAGGACAGCCAAGAAAACAGATCTGGGGAAGGGTAGACACTTGAGCCCAACAAAAGGAGCCTGGAATGAGAGCTCCTGGGCTTTCAGCTCTGAAGCCCCTACCACCTTATGGTAGCTGTCTATCCTCTTTTCTCTTTTTCCCCCCATAAACTATCCTTTGTTATACTAAACTTTGCCTCATTTTAGTTCTTTACTGGCTTGTGGTTTGGGACCTCTGGGAGCTGCATTATCAGCAGAGCAGTGGCATGGTGTGACAGGTGTGGTGAGCTGTCCATCCCTAGGTGCAACAAAATGACCGATTAAACCTGTCTTTCTCCAAGTTGCTATGCATGCAATAAAAAATAATGTTTAAAATAATAGTTACACAATGCACTATGCAAATTTAAGTACTACTCTATTTTACAGAAAGCTACCACCTCTCCCAGACACACACACCACTAAAATATGTAGCAATTTGACCAAGGTCCCATGGCAAAAACATGGCAGTTTAGATTTGAAAATCAAGTTATTTTGTCTCCAAAATCAGCTCTGGTTGTTATTCCATACAGAGATATCTATTTTATCTAAGAGAATTGTCTCTGGAAATTTGTAAGGGTATTGACATTGGTTTGTCTTTTTCAACATTATTTCTTAGGAATAAATACTTCCTTTTTAAAACTACATAACCATGGGCTCTAAGTGGTTTATCATTCAGGGGGAGAGGCCAATATAATATGCTTCTCACATGGAATTACAAAAATAATTTTTCAAAACAGATTGTCTATGCTGATATAAAGTCAATATCTATTTAAAACTCGGCATACTTAACAAGTACATTAATGTTCTCTCTTCTAGAAAACAGAAATTCAAAAGTGAAATAATTCATTGATTCACAGTTTTGCAGCAAAATGCAACTTCTCTTAATAATCATTAGACTTGCATGTCATGGAGGATTAAAGCTATGAAATCATAGAGATGCTTTATTCTGATTACAGTTATTAAGCATATATCGACTTGGTAAATGTTCTTTACTAATAAAAATATTTCATAATTATATCCGAACAGTTCGGCGCAGGATTGTTCTTTTGAGACTAACCGTGACTCTGCATAGCTTATTTATAGAATGAAAACCTGATGATGAACCATTTCACTAAACACCTGAACCCTTAAGTCTGTGTTCAATAAATGCTAGTTTCATTCTTTTTGCTTCAGCCACTTAAATGATTACTTTAGTAAGTTTTCTCTATAGTGTATTGCCAAGAATTCCTGCACTTTTTCTGCATAGTGTGTCTGAGAAAACATCTTTAGTTTAAAGAATCTGAGAGCAGTGTTTTCTTCTGGCAGATAATAGTAATAATTTTGCTTATATTTCTCTTCAGCGGCTGACACAAGACAGCTTATGATACAGGAGAATGACAGTATGGTATTATTTTTAAAGGAGAACTTTATGTAGTCTTGAATCTCATGCTTCCTTGTTTTGCCCTTATTACTAAAATTCCATGACTATCAATAATAGTTAACTATGGTCTCTGATACCAGGCTATTTTCTTTTTCTTTTTTTAAAAAATTATTTTATTAGTACATTTTAGGTATACAATACATTTACATTTATCATTGGGTGCTTGTACCTGTACATGATGTATCTTAGTTCTTATTTTTCCCCCATTTCCTGTGCGCCCTTCACCCCTTCACCCTTCCCTATTTACATACACTTCATTTTCATTTTTTTTTCTTTTCTCATAATATTTCCTTTCCCTTCTTCCCTTTCCCCTTCCCCTCCCACCACACCTACACCTTTGGACTTTTTCCTATT
>NW_004624819.1:3845454-3870679 GCF_000247695.1 Heterocephalus glaber | reverse complement strand
TTTTGAGTTAGGTGTGTTTCTTGTATACAGCATATTGCTGGATTTTGCTACTTAATCTAATCTGTCAGTCTATTTCTTTTGATTGGTGAATTGAGGTCATTAACATTGATAGTTGTAATTGGTAGATATTGACTCATCCTTGTCATGATGTTTTACTGTTGTTGGCTCTTTTATTTCTTATTTTTTTCCCCCTTTCACTTTAGTGTCTTACCTCGCCTGGTGGCTTCCCTCTGTTGGGCCTCATGGAGTTGTGAACTTCATTGTCTTTTTCTAGGATATTTCTTCGAATTGTTTGGAGTGCTGGTTTGGTGTACATGAAATTTCTCAGATG
Source organism: Heterocephalus glaber (assembly GCF_000247695.1). The sequence goes on along the minus strand of NW_004624819.1, from coordinate 3,870,348 downwards.
TTATTTTTCGTGAAAGTATCTCATTTCCCTCTTGATTTTGAAAGATAATTTTCCAGGATACAACAGTCTAGGTTGGAAGTTATTTTCTTTTAGGGCTTGAAATCCTTCATTCCAGGCTCTCCTTGATTTGATGGTTTGTGTTGAAAAGTCTGCCATGGTTCTGATGGGCTTTCCTTAATGGTGATTAGTTTCTTTTCTCTAACTGCCTGTAGGATTTTGTTCTTCTGTTGGGTTTCTGGGATCTTGATTATTATATATCTAGGTATAATTTTTTTTTTATTCATGGGTAGTTGGAGTTCTATATGCCTCACTTATCTGTATGTCCAATTCTCCAGCTCTGTCTGGGATATTTTCTACTATTACTTCTGTGAACAATTTTTTATGTCAATTGTACTTTTTCCTGTTTTTTCATGGACTCCTATCAGTCCTATGTTGTTCTTCTTTGCCTCATCTCACAGTGCTGAATTGCTTTCTCATGGTCCCTTACTATTTTTAAGAAATTTCTGTTTTCATGGTCCTTCACCACAATCCTGTCTTCTATACCTGATATGCTCTCTTCAGATTCCCTTAATTTACTCTGCATGCTTTCAATGGAGTTTTTAATCTCCTGAATATCTGTTTGAATCTGTTTCATGGATTCCATTTCTTTCTAATGCTGGGTATTCATGGTTTCCATCATGTTTTTGAGCTCATCTATTTTTTTTTTATCTGTTTCTGTTCTAGAGCCTCTAATCATGCATTTCCCTCTGCTCACTATCTCTGTAGTTATCTGGGAAATAATTTCTGTTTTGAATTTTTCTAGAGCCTCATTCATCTGTTTTGCTATTTCTGTGCTATCAGTTCAGGGTGTCCAGGTGGTTGATTATTGGACTTTTCCACCTGATTTCCCCCATAGTTTGCCTTTTGTGGGGTGGAAGTCTGAGTCTGTGACTTGTTTAAATGTCTTCTAATTTTTGTTTTTGGTACTGTCCTTGGTTTAGTTCCTGGGTTGATACTTTGAAATTGCTTGTTGTAAGTATCTTTGTTGATTTATTTAGAACCTTTATGGAATGATTGCTTCTCAGGGGTGTCTTCCAGATATAGCTAGTTTTTAGGTTTTGAGTTTCTAATGGCTCTGAGGCTATCTCGTTTTCATTATACCAGGAAGGACAACTGATTAGATCAATCAGAACACCTTAGCCCAAGTGATACAATCAGCAACACAATAGCATCAAGTACCTCTTAGAAAATGACAATTTGTGGTAGTTATTAATCTATCACCTTTAACTGTGTGAATTAAATCAAAATCAAGGACCAACCCAACATGTGTTTATAGTGAATAAACTCTTCAATTTGGGAACTTTACCCTTCAGAATGGGGAGTTAGAAGGAGTTGGGGAGGGAGGGATAGGTAGGTAGAAGGATAGGGGAAGGTTAGCAGTGAGTCCTGAGGACACAGCTGAGAGCAGGAAAGAGAAGAAAAGAAAAATAATGAAGAAATACAAATTAAGACCAGAACAGGAACACAAATGGAGATGAAGAACCATGTGGGAGAGCAAGGAAGCAAGGGAGAGAGAGAGAGGGGGAAAGAAAAGAGAAAAGAAAGAAAAAATAAAAAAAATAAAATTTTAAAAGAGTAGAAAAAGAAGAAAATTAAAAATAAGAGCAAAAAATAGTGGTGATTTTGAAAATAACAACTAAAAAATAAAAGTGCAGAGACTCCTTCACAGTATGTCTCTGCTGTCACAATAGACAATGTGGGCAGCAGCGTGCAGTTATAAGTCAATGAGTCTCAGTAAACCAGTCACAGACCCATGAGATTCAGGCAGATTTGTGGCTGCAAGTGCCAAGTTGAGCTCTCTGTCCTCCTGCAGGGTTGAACTGTGCAAGGTTCTCTTGCAGGTTCCAGCTCCTTTCCCCTGAAGATAATCCAGGTTCTGATGGGAGGTGATGATCCCTCTAACTTACCAAGTAAGGTGATCTGTTGTGCCTTTATTGCAGAGATTCTGTTCACTTTTCCAGTGGGTTTCAGTTATCATCGAGGAGCCTGAGAGAGGCCCTCTCTCTTATGTTCACATCTGCAGCTCAGGACAATGGCCTTTATGTCCCCCTGAACCAGGTAGCTGCACAGCCAGGAGGCCAGAGGTGGTGGTGGGGAGGGGGGAGTCTCTATTTTTGTAGGCTCCCATGAGGCTCCACAGGCAGCTGGTGGACATGCCCGGGGGGTCCTTACCTGCTCTTGGTTGCAAGTAGGCATAGCCAGCCAGACAGAGCTGGGCTCAGTCAGTCCTGGGAGCTCTGCCTGCGCGGGTCTGCCTGTGGGGCTTGTGGGCGTGCCCCTATTTTCTAGATAGTCATTTCCCCGGGAAGAGTGAAGGTTTTCTCCGATCTAGACATTATGAGGTATCTCAGTATGGTACAAAGAATTAGGCGAGAGAGAACAATCAAAGCTGTAACATGAGAAGGATCAAATATCAGGACAAATAATGAAAATTTGATTACTTTATATTTCTATAAATATTTTATTAAAATTTCTTAATTAAGCTTCTGCCCCTGCTCCTCAACATTTAAAGAAAAGAGCACATGACATCATTTAGAGGGACAAAATGATACAGAATGGAAATTTTCATCTGACCTCGGTGTACAAAAATGTCTTCTGGATTTTTCCTCTGATTCACAAGGTCTATGTTTAGAAATCTGGCTGTGGGGTGACTTTACAAAATAGCACTGTGTAAAACCACATAGTCAATGTTTAGGCAGTTCACACTGTCTCTTATCTAGGGCAAGGGCTTAAGTTTTATTTCTTCCTAATTCAAAGTCATTATGTTACTGTGAAAGTACTCTTTAGTCTAATCCTTGGACTATATGATAACATGTTTGTCCCTAAATAAAAGATCCTGCTGTCTTTCTTATTACCTGAATACTTGGAAAGAAAAGGTGAAAATGCTTCGGGATAACCCATGATTCCTCTTCTCATCTCTCAGGCTTCTGTGGAAAAAGAAGAAATCCAGGAACAAGTTTTCAGAAATATCACAGCTCCTGTTCTGAAAACATTAACCTGTATGGAGGAAAAGGAACACAAATACTGAATATATGAATAGATGATTTAACTACACAGAAATAATAGGGCCACCAGGTCATAGACTAAAGCTTCTGAAACTGTGAGCTGAAATAAAACTTTCCTCTTTTAAGTTGTTTTGCTCTGGTATTTTGTCACAGCGATGAGAAGCTAACATAAATATGACACAATTGCACAATATAAAATGTTTTGAAATTATATTGAATATTAGGCATAACAAGACATAACTAAATATTAGGCATAATTAAACCAAAGAAATTTATTGAGATAAGTATGGAAGAAGAGCTTTTTCACTATTTTATGATGGAGATCTTGGTACCTGCCATGTCTCATAAGTACCATATGTTAAGTGTTTGTACTCGACCTATTAGTTTCTTGAAGCTAAAATCATGCAAATAGTTACCTTGACTGATAAGAAGTCTATATTGCCCTCAGTGAATGAAAAAAGAAGACCAGGAAATGTGATGATATAGTTTCAAGAGGGCAAATTATAATGCTGCTTGCCTCAAAATTACAGCAGATCTTTCTACAAAAGGAAGATAAAAGTAACAGCTTACAAGCAAAGAAACTGTCAAGCAAAGATGTTGAGACATTCATTTTAAGAATGCAGTCTTCATGGGACAACCAAGTTCAGTGAAGATTGGAAGGCAGAAGAGATGTACAGAAAGTAGACTGGAGATATAGTATTCATCACCTGTCCACAAGTCTAGACAGAGTGGGAAGATCTGAGTAGAATAGCAGGAGGGCACAGGTCAGAGTAGCACAAAGGTGAAATTGCACTGAACCTCGGAAACACCCCAGTACCTGAGATAAATCAGAGCAAGCCCGTGTTGGAGTTTGATTTGATGGCATCTTAGAGGAGACCTGGTGGCTGTTCTAATGAGACTATGTGGGCTGCAGTAACACTGCTTCTCAGAGATCCCATCCCCACTCTATACCCCTGGCAGTGACTAATGGCTTCAAAAGGAAATATCACCAGTGAGGAGAGTCAACAAGTGAACTGGGGTTTACTGATAGGCAAGCTCAAGAGAGCATTGCTAACAAAGCTATGGGGCATAAGTAACCTGTTAATATCTGGAGATAGAGATCCTAATTGTTAAGTGTAACTGAAATGAATCTAGGAGAGGGAGGGAGAGAGAGAGGGAGAGACAGAGAGAGAGAGAGAGAGAAAGAGAAAGAGAATATCACATTGACTGAACTATGAAAGACCTTTTGATCTTACTGGTTTTTGTTTTGTTTTGTCTTTTAAGAGTGGTCTATAGGCAACCTGTATTTAAGGAAACATGGGTTATGGTTAAACTTGGAATTTTTCAGATTCCTCTTTTTTTTTTGGTACCAGGAATTGAACTCAGGACCTTGCGCTTGCAAGGCAGGCACAGTGCCACTGAGCTAAATCCTCAGCTCTTCATATTCCTCTTTAGGTCTAATATATAAGAACTATTATTACATAAAACCTTGGAGTCAGGGTCTTACTAAGCATGTAGGGGATGACTATGAAGGGCATGTGAACATTGTTTTTGGTACTTTATTTCTTAGACAAAAAAGGAGACAATAAGGAGGCATTGATACAACTCAGGAGGCTGAGGCAGGAGGATAGCTGTGAGTTCAAGGCCAGCATGAGCTACATAGTAAGTTTAAGGACAGCCTTAACTACATAGCAAGACCTTGTCTCAAAAAAAAAAAAATTTAAAAACCCCCACTGAGAGCAATATCACCATTATCATCAGCATCACCACCACCACCATCATCTTCTTCTGCCTCATCATCTCATAACTGGTGTTGTATATATAAACATTTTCATTGTGCACAAAATTATCACTGATTTAAGGTACTTTAGAAATATTAAGTTAAAATACAATTTAAGGATGAGTATTTTACTTTGTGGTGTGCTGCTTTTACCATTTCAATTAACTCACCCATATCGAATATGTCAATAGCCAGATTTATTAAAGATCAGGTAAAAATCATTGACACTCTCATACCAGAAGCTGCTGTAAGAAAAGGGACTCACGAATGTAGGTGTAGTTGGTAGATAAAGAGCGAATGCATGTACCGTATTAAAGACTGTGTCCCGAATGACCTCAGCATCCTCATTTACAAGTTCACAATAGAAAGCTAACAAAGACATTATACAACCATATGACCAGATTCCCAGCTGTCTTCAGAGATTTTATTTGTAGAAATGAGACCTGATAGTTCTCTGTTCTGAAGGATGGCAAAGTATGGCCCATGCACTGGGCCCAGCATACTAGTCACTTGTTTTCACAATTTGTTTTCCATTGAGACACAGCCAAGCTCATTAATTTTTATGTTGTCAATGGCTTCTTTCACACAGCAGCACAGTTGTTCATTGCAACAGTGACTGGAAAAACTGAAAATATTTACCACTTGGCATTTTTTACAGAAAAAGAGTGGTAGTTTTCCTGCTTCCTCTGTATTTGTTACCTCTGCCACAGGGCTATGTTTTTTTACTGTCATAATTACTTTTGAATCATGCAAATAAAATCAGCTACATTTTTATTAACTCAATTCTTTCATCTTGCTTAATTTGATAAAATATAAAGGTATTAAAATGTTACTTGGTTGACTATTTGGTGATAAGTTGATAAGTACATAGCAGTTTGCCTTTTGTCATACTCCTATAAACAAATTTGAAGATTATTATTCATGTTTAAGTTTGCTTTCTTTTTCCAAAAATATGAAATGATCATGATTCTAAATATGATACAATCATAAATAGAATTCTATTTCCTAAATTAGGTCTTAAAGAAACAATTATTTGTGTAGAGTAAGTGAAGCTGGTCAGATATAAAACAGTAAGTGCTAAGTTTCTAGAGTTATAATGAATTCCACACTAGCTTAGTTACACTGCATTTTAAAAGGCTGTCCACAGACATAACAAAATTCCTTAACAAATTATGTCTGTGAAAGGAATGTGGCCTCAGGGCTACCAGTGTGAGACTCCTACCACGCAGAGTAATTTAATGTAATGATGAAAGTCCAAACAAGTAACCTGTTACTTAAAAATTTTCCTATAAAGTAATGAATCAACAAATAAATAAATTGCAGTTAACTTATAAAGTCATGAAAATAACTATTTACAAAACATTTGTTATAAACTCAATGTTGCACACAAATATAAAAATATTCCATGTGCTAATAAACAAAACTGTTAAAATAACATTGTATGAAGGCAGAAAAAGAACAGCTAAATGAGTTTATAAAAGGCAAATTAAAGGAAAGAAAGGGAACAGAAATTAGTGAAATTGGTTTAGAGTTTCAAAAATGAGAATGAGCATTGTAAAGACTGTTTAAATTACTGTTTATAGGTGATTTGTCTTCCTAAGATATAGAAGAAATATATGGGGAAAGCTATTAGAACAAAAAAGAATAAGGTAGCCCTTTGGTTACAAAATGAATATTCATAAATTAAAATTTATTTATGTATAGATATATATATAAGAAAAAGCTTAGAAAATTTAATGTTAATAAAATACTGGTTTCCTAAAATTCCACAAGTTTATTTTAAACTAATTTATAAGAATCTTTTCAAGAAATTGAGAAATATAAATAACTCTTTTTTTGAAAATCAAATCATGATTCTATAAAACTTCTTCCCAATAAATATTTATTAATATTTAATATACTTTCAAGGCTGGGGATTTAGCTCAGTGGTTTTGCCTCCTGCTATGCGAGGATTGGACCCGAGTTCCATCCCCGGTACCAAAAAAAAAAAAAAAAATTACTTTCAAATAACATCCACATAGATATATTTTAGCTACTTTGAAGTTCATCACTATGAAATAAACAAAACCAAATAGGGTTGTTTTTTTCTTTCTGCATCAGTAAAGAATGAGACAGACTTACCTCTGTAGAATGTTAAAATGTAATTTGAAAACAACCTAATTAGACTTCTGGCTATAGACCACGGATTAAACACATGCCTTCCTGAACCCCTTGAAATAACAATTAAAAATATGTTGGTTTTTTTTTAACACAAAACTCCAGAATAAAGAGGGTAGAAGAGGAGATAACAGAAACAAAGTTTGAAAAATTAAAAAGCAGAAAATGAGTGGTAAATAACTTAGCAGACCCCAGAAAACTGAACCATCAGCAGGCAGTGGAGTGAATGGGATCCTCATAAAGCCGGAGGCAGGGACTGAGGATTTTCCCTGGTGATGCTAGCAGAATTCTGGCCTCGGGATGAAAGCCTAGCTCCTAATTAAATGGAAGCCTTAGTGAAATGTTGCTCACTATAATACAGTGTTGATCCCTCGGGATGGTTTCTGTATTCACTGTCCAGAATCATTTTATACCCTCTAGATTGTTGACTGAAAGACTATATTCTAGGAAATGCGACCAACCCAAGTCAAAGTTTCTGAAGCTATGCTGGTGGTCAGGGGATGTGCTCAGTGGACATATTGGAGGACTGAAGGTGTTGCTCAGTGGTAGATTGGTTAGGTTCTATCACTAACACTACAGAATTTTTTAAAAAAGAGAATATATAAGATGTATCAAAACAAAGCAATCCTTCTTAAACTAAGTTCCATAGGAAAATTAATCCCTAAAACCTTAGGACTTTTGCATACACAAAACATTAAGCTCTTTTCTCTATGTTTAGAATGATACTAGCTACAGGTCTTCTTTTGAAAAAAAAATAAAATAGCTAAAGAATATTCTGTAGTGCAGTTTTCTCTCCATGAAAATTATTGAGAAAGACAGGCCTCGCATGAACTGTACAAAGCTCACTCTGGAATTAAAACTGTCAGTCACCTCCTCTGTGTCCTTCTCTTGTATATGAAGGCTGTCTAAGGAAATGCTCTAACATAAAAAGTAGAGACCAAAACAAGTAGATAAGCAAACAAAGAGGAAAAATTACTTAGGAAAACAGAATGTGCAAGATTCCTAAAATGTTGCATCCATGAAATAAGAAGAAGGCACTTTGCTGAAAAGAACTTTTGGAAGCCATACATGTGTTAGGTGAAATGAAGAAATTTTTAATACAATAATTGGAAGATAAACTTGGTCGATATACTGGGAAGCATATTAAAAATAGAAAAATGAAGAAAAGTAGTGAAAACATTTGTTAATAAAAGTTCAGTCCAGAAATCACAATATGTGAGTCAGAGCTCTAAAAAAATAAAATTAGGAGAGGAAATCACCAAAGAAATTTCCCAGAAGCGGGATCATGAAACTTCCCTTGAAATGCTCCCATTGACTACTCAACACAATGGGAAAAACAGATTTACACTAAGATAAATCCTCACAATATTTTAAAATTTAGAGACATAGGAGCAAAATAAAATAAATTCCCTTACAAAGAACAATTAATCAGAATGTAAACAGCAAAACTGAAATCCCCAAGACAATGTGGTATTGAATTTAAAATTGTAGGGAGATTATTATTTCCAAACTAGCATTCTATCTCCAGCCAAATAAATACAAAAATTCCAGGCAGAGTAGAAGTTACTTTGAGACCTACAACACCACCAGAAGCATATCTTTTGGAAGACAGTAGACCATGGAAGAGGCAGTCACGGTGATATAGGGGGAAGAGATGTAACACCCAAACCTACTAGACATCCAAAATGTGAGTTCATGTTCTCTAAAATCAAAGAATGAATTCTAGGAACAACACAGGTTAAGAGTAGGAAAAATTTATTGGGAGAAAGAAAGTTTCTGCCTAAGAGAGACAGAAGGGGGGACTGGAAAGTGGGTTGCCCATCCACCCCACAGTTCAAAGAGATTTTATACAGCAAAGCCAGGTGGTGAGGCGGTACAAAGTGGAACAAAACTATAAGACCCAATGGAAATTTACAAGGTGGGCATGAGGTGGGACAAAACCATGACCAACCAATAAGATTACAAGTACAGTCACCCAGGTAATATTGATTAAATGGGGATCAAATGGGAAAACAAGTCACAAACAAGGAATTTCTCAGTTAGATTATCAATTACTGCTATAAGTCCCCAGGGGAAGTAGTGCCTCCTCTTTTTATAATGCTAACCAGTGGATGTACCTCAATTGTTCTCCATGTTGGCTCCTTGCTGTGTTGCCTCCTGGAGATTCTGATCCCTTAAGGGAGGCCCTGTCTAACTGCCAACAAGATATACAGTTAACTTACCTATCTATAATAATGGGATTCTGGAGGCAGGAGATTCAACAGAAACAGGGGCAAAAGAAACAATGAGTGGAGATTCTGAGGCAGCAGTGTTGCAGCCACACTAGGTGCAGAGCACTTTCAAATGGGGAAGCACTTTCACTTTCAAATGAGAAAAAACTGCTGACCTTTTCACCTATTATTTAACATTGTTCTTTGTGTCCCAGATATTCAACAAGAAATTTTTTTTTAAACCTACTAAACAGTAAGATCCCAATCTTCCAGTACCTATCCATATGAGCCAGTTAGAATTAATTACACAGAGAAAAAGAGTCTATTTACAATAGTGAAACACCGAAGGGAAAAATGTGAGGTCTTTTCAGATCAAAGAGAAAAGAGTTTTTTTCAGAAGTTGAGGATTTGGAGCAGTGTCAAAACCTGGTCAGTGTTTGAGTAAATAAAGACATAAGTGCAAGCATTAGATGTCTAGAGAAAAAGGGTACTGGTAAACTTAGTGAAACCCCTCAGTGAAGAAAACCACAGTGCTTTACTGAAGAACACAAAATACTAAGCAATAGTATACGAAAGTAGGTTCTATTTCATGACAAGAAATTTTAATTTCTTGATACTAATATTTCAAATTACTACTATTTCCTTTAGAGTTATAATTGTAATTTTTAAAACTCAGTACTAATGTTACAGATTAGTTTCTACATGAAAATGTTCATATTGATTCTCTTAGAACAATTTCCAGCATTATCCTTAATGGATAAACATTAGAAGATTTCCTAATTAAATTTAAAAAAAAGGATTTCAGTGTTGACTAACATTTTACTAAAGGTAAAATGAAAGAAATTAAAGCTATAAACATGAAGATAATATAAAACTGTGATTATTTTTAGGCAATATGATTGATTCTAGGAGAATTCCATAAGGTAGCAAGACATAATAGAATATATAGAATTCAATATCATTTATATAATCAATTAGATTCTAATATGAAAGAAAAGTTATCAATTTCCAATAGTCACAAAAATATAAATTACCCAAAAAGGAACCTTATGACAACTGCATAAACCTTTATGAAAAAGAAATATGAAATAGGGTTAAAGGACACAGGAGAGTGCTTCAACAGGTGAAAATACATATTATAGTCTGATTTGAAAGTTCAAACAGCAACATTCTGTCATTATCCCTAAGTGATTTCAACAACATTATTACCATTCTAAGTTTTTAAAAGTGAACTTATTTAGAAGTAAATAATTGGTCATAAAATAAGTGTAAAATTATAAGCAAAAGAAGAAGAGCCAGAAACGTCTCTGAAAAAAAGAGCAGTGAAGGAGACAGGCACCACTAGATATCCAAATGAGTTATAAAACCTCAATAGCAAAGGCGGGAGAGGCCATGTAAGATGGGGGGTGTATATAAATACACAGACCAATGGAATTAGAAAAGGAAGCTAAGAAATAGATTCCTACAGAAGAAGGAGTTTAATATATCCAAGGTGGCATAAAAATCAGTGGAAAAATGGAATTGGGATGATTTCATAGTCAGTTTGACAGTGTGGTATCTAAAATTCAAATCATAAGGAAAAGAATAATTCCAAACAATTAACTAATATACATTTTAAAATGAGATATTAAGATATAAAAAGAAACCATATCTTTTTTGTTATAAATTCAAAGAAAACTTTTTCTATCACTCAAACTTCAGAAGCCATAAAAAAGAATATAACTCATTCACATTTTAAAATTTGAAAAAAGCAAAGTCAAAATCATAATAAAAAATCGGGGGAAATGTTTTCTACTCATATAGCAAAGTGTTTTATTTTTTCATTTTTTTTAAATCTTGGTAAAATTTTCTATTAAAAATAGAAAAACTGCATAGTAAAATAGACACAGGCTTTGCTAAGTATATATATTATAACATAAATGATGACTTAAAAATGTGAAAAGATTCTTAGTATCACTCATAATAAGAAAAATACAAGCACTATTTTTCACTACTGGATTAGCAAAAATCCAGAAATTAGATAATATTAAATGTTGTTAAGTCAGGGCTAAACTCATATATTGGTGGAAAAAATATAAATCTTTACTTCATGTAGAAAGCAATAGGGTAAGTTCTATCAAAATTACAGTTGTGAGTGCTTTTTACTTTACAAATATAATTGTCATAAATCATTTCACTGATGCACTTGTTCTAATGATAACTTGAATATGTAACAGATTTTGTACTGTAATACAGTTTTTAAGAGAAAGTTGTCAAAAAATAACTGTCTATCAATAATGAACTAGTTAAATAAATGATAGCATGTCCATAAAATGTAATCAAATAACACAAAATAGTGAGGATGTTGTTTATACACTGAAATGAAGATATCCCCAAGTTACTGAGGTATATTGTTAAGGTACAAAAGTATTTTGTAAAGTAATTCTTTTTGTGTGTGTAAGAAAGGAAATCCAGGAGGCTGTATAGAATGCAAATATTAGTGCATATTTGTGTAGAGGTAGGGATGGCATAGGAACCAAAATATAACCAACAAGGACAGGAAGGAGAATCTTCACTATCCACCCTTTAGAATCTTTAGTTTTTCAACACCATGAATTTTGAAAAAAACTTATTTACATATTGACAAATAATTTTGAAATTTATCTAGAATAAATTACAAAGAATAGACAAAATTGTGAAAAGGATGCCTTCCTCTTTTAAATGTTAAAATGAATTCTAAAATACAGTCATTGAAGCTTTGTTATGTTGACCCAAAAAAATGTCATTAGAGAAAGGACAGGTTATCCAACAATTGCTAACATAAAATAATTTCAGAACAAGTAAGTCTAGGTCCCTACCTCATATTATATTTCAAATTAATTCTAAAAAAGCAAAAAATGAAAATAAAAACACTTGAAAGAATGACCTAGTGCCAAGAGAATTCTAAATATTTTGCTTATGAGGGTGAAGTAATCACATTTAGAGTCCATGTCCAAAAATCATTTAAAATGTCCTGAGAAGAAGGCAAATTAGAACTCCCTCCTACAAGAGACCTTCAGAATCATCTCAGTCTCAATGGTCCATAAAATGCAATTATCTAAATCAGTGCTTCACAGGCAGGTAAGCAGAAACTTCTATTGCTTATGCTACAACCGATTTTCCTCACAAAGAATCCACAAGGGCTCAGTGCTGTTATTTTGAACTACCTAACAATCATAGTTTTGATTATTCTTCTCACATTGGGTCCTAGAACAGGGACTAAAGGCATGGATCTTGAAAGAGGCCCATGTTGCAGGCTGTGTTGATGAACTGGGTATTTTCCACTGCATCTGCACTGGAATTGTAGCCTCAGACTCTCAGCATGAAATGGTATTTTCCCAATGTCAGTTTTCTCCATGAATTTATATTTGATTGATAAAAACACTGTTTAGAGATTAATTTTGTAAATTAGGCAAATAACAACAAAAAGAAAATTACTTACAAGCACCCAGTGATAAATGTAAATGTATTATATACCTAAAATGTACCAATAAAAGAATTAAAAAGAAAAAAAGGACAAATTAAGTTCTAAAATTAATATAATAAGTATATAGATTAATAATCCATACCATCTAGATTTCAGATTTAAGTCAAATTTAAAGATTTTGGAAATCCACTGTGTTTGTGTTATTTGCTAGATAATGATTATAGTTCTGTTCTCCACAAACTCATTTAACTGGACCACCTATAAAATAACTTTATTTCATTTAATTTAAAAATAAATAAATAATAAAATAAAATTACTTTTATTGTGGGCTTTCTTGTCCCTTTTATTTCTCTACTCTCTTCCTTTCTGTCTGGGATTTTACTTAGGACTTCCAAAATCTGGAAATTATATAGAAAGAGTGATATTTATAAACAAATGCAATGTCTGAATATACCTGGAGTATTTCTCCTTTTGTCTGTGTGTTTATGGCTGTTTTTGTTTCCATTTTTGTTTTGTTTTTGTTTATTTGCTTCCTGTTTTGTTTTACTAAAGCAGAGCAGAGGAGTATAGGTTGAGTCAAATACATCTTGGCTCAAACCCCATATTACCTGTTATATGTGAGATCATAGCATAGTTCTTACACTTCCTATCTATAAACTAGTGATGTTAATGGCTGTCTCATAAAATTGTTATGGGGATTAAGTAAGGTAATTTCACTGTGGCACTAACTATACTGGCACTAACAACAATTCATCATTGTTTATTTTGACTCCTACATACCATTTTGGGAATTATGAATATTAATACTCTTTCTTCTGAAAGGGTTATGTGAAATGTGCATCAGTAGCCTCGTCAATGTAGTAGTCTCAGTGTGAATGCCTGTTATTATGCAATGCTTGCTAATATCCCTTTGATGTATATCACATAAGTTTAGTGTAGACTCTAAAAAACTAATGTTTTCCCTAGCTGCCATCTCATGAGGATGCTTTCAGGCAGAGAAATGGAGCCTTTTAAAGCAAACCTCCCATTCCGTAACCAACAGGAGGGCAAACAATCTCTAAGGAATTGTATTCAGCAGCATTCCAATCACTGGGACACCATATCTGGCATGCACAACTTGAAGGAGGAAAGGTTTAGCATGGTTCATCATTTCAGGGGACTCAGTCCATGGTCAGCTGACTTCAAGGATAAAAACTCATGGCCTAAGATCATGACAGAGCAGCTTTACTTCATGGTGGCTGGGAAGCAGAGCAGGGAACTAGTACTAGAGAGGAAGAGGCCAGTGACAAGATATAGAGCCCGAGATCACACTGCCATGACCCACACAGACACACCCAAAAGTGTGCTTTTCTTATCCACCAGGCAGCTTCCAAACCAATAAAATTAACAATGCCTGTGGTCATAAGAGTTAGCCTGAAGAAATGGGTTAGAATCCAATAGGATGATTATAAAATGGATCATAAGTTACAAACTCATTCTAACATTAAACTTTGGCTCAGGAACCAACTTATAGACCTCAAGTGATAGAGTCAAGTGAATAAAACAGTACTGTGAAAACTGACTCGATGCATTGCCCCCCTCACCCCCACTGAAGAGACTTGCTTAAGGACTGCAACCTGTTGATGTGTGTTCCCTCTCTGAAATCACATTTATAGCTTAGTTACTAAAATGTGAGGTTGAATACAGATGTGACCATGCAGCAGAGTAATTTCTGGGTATTTAGTTCTAAATTCAGACCTGGAAACCTACATGATGTACACTCACATCCACTTAGCAACATTATTTAGCCTAGCCCATCTAATCCTAATGGCAGCAATGCATATACTTTGGTGAAGCTGAAGGCTTCCAAGGGCAATATATTAATCAGTTAGTTTCCCATTGCTGGGATAAAATATCTGACACCTGAAACTTAAAGGAGAAAAGGTTTATTTTGGTTCACATTTTCAGGGGTTCAGTTCATGGTCACCTGGCCCCAAGCCAGGAACTGATATCAGAAGGGTATGGTAGAGCAAAGATGCTTAGTTCCTGACAATCCAGAAGCAGAGCAGAGAAACAGCTCCCATGAGGAAGGGGCCAGGAACCAGATATTGTAGCTAATGTTACACCTCCATGACCTGTCCAGACATATCCAGAATTGTTCTTTTCTAATCCCCTGTGGGACTGCATAACTCTGTAATCATAAAACCTCCTAGCCCCAACTGTGATTGACTGTGAGTTAATGGATAAAGATGCTTGTTAGTTTTGGGACACTAGATAAAATCTGTAACAGACCTAAAGTCCCAAAGTAAACTACTCAACTCCTTGTTTGCCCAGAACTGTTGTTCTGGACACCACAATCTATAGAACAATCTGCAAATGTCTGCTGACCATCAGTACGTGACAGTCGACCACTAACCTTTGTCCCTTTTCTTTAATTCTATATGTTAACTTCCCCCTCAACCCCCTATAAGAACAGCCTCAGACTCTGAGCCAGTTGCCTCTCTAAGCTACTTTGCTTTGGGAGTGCCATCTGGCCAGACTAATAAAGGTCTGTTTTACTTTCCAACTTTCCTGGTGTGTTCCTTCCCAGGTGTTCTTCGCTGCAGTCAGCTCCTCAGAGCATTTGGCAAGGCCCTCGGTCTTACACCCCTGGGCACCTCTAATGCCAATCAAACTAACAATCCAGCTCAACTGCCATGGACACAATGGGTACAAAAAATTACTAGAACCTATAATTTAGTCAGATGTGTCAGACCATGGAGCTTCCTTCATGAGTAGGGAGTAATAAGTGAACAGTACTCAGAGTTGACTCAGCTGCTTTAGATGTCACGGATGGTTGGTGTACATACACTGATATTCTTATTCTGACTTCAGCTGATAAAAAAATACCAGAGAATGGGAGGGAATTGCTTTAAGAAAAATAATGCAGATAGTTCTTCTTCTAAACTCTGTATATTTCCATATCTTCTTCTTCAAGGATCCATAGATAAAGGTAACAAAGAGAAAGAAATGATCTTTCCCTGACATCTTGGCACCTGGTTTCAGTATACATACAGTGGTATCTCACACTGTCCTTTGACACGTCATACTAAAACATTCTATGAAAGAAAACCAAGAGTGGTACCAGTAGCTGTCTATGAGGTTTAGCTACATGATCCATTTTTGTAGATTTTACTCTTATTCTGAGGTGAAATCATGTTTGGTAGAAGTTCTTTAGGTATACCTGAAGAAAAGAAAAAAGTGTCTTAAAGAGAGAAAATACAATGTTTATCATCTTATACTCAGCTTTCTAAGTAAAATTTTTGTAATAGATATTAATATTTACAGAAATATATTCAAGTTTACAGTTAGGTTTCAAAGATAGCAGAGAGTGTTCCTATTATACTACACACACAATTTCAACTACTGTTAGCATTTTATGATACCAAGGTACATTTGTCACAGCTAATAACACTCCATTATTTTTAACTAAAATCCACATTTCCATTATTTTCACTAATATGCTATTTCTGTTCCTGGATTCCATTATGGACATGCTATTATATTCAGTAGTCCTTTCTCCATGGGCTTCTCTTTGCTCTGATAGCTTCTCAGGGTTTTCTTATTTTTTTATTATCTTGACATTTAATGGAATATGAGCTGAATATTCTGTAGAATTTCTCCTAAATTTGAGTTCAGTGAACATTTCTCTCATGATTAGAACTGGAGTCCTGAGTTTTAGGAAGATAAACAAGAGAGAGGATGTGTCCTTTTCTTCCTTTCAGTTGGACCTTTCAGGGATTCCATCAACTTTCATCACCTAGATAAGGTTTGTCAGGTCTCTCCACCATGAAGTTACCCTTATTCTCACTTTTCCCTAATGTCCTGTCTGGAAACAAGTTGCTAAGTATCCCTTATCGTCAGGGAATGGCGAGTTATGTGCACCTCCTTGAAGGAAGAGTAAGTACATTGATTATTTACTTATTCTACATAAGAAATTTGTCTCTTCACTGCTACTTGTTTTTTTTAAATTCTACAATTTATTTATTTTAGTTTAGACTTATGAATATTTTATATTTTAGGTTATAATCCAATATGACTTCATTTTCATTTTTGCCCAAATTTCTCCAGCTTTATTAGGACCTCTTTCAATTGACTTTTATTTTCCTTTGACAAATGTTCATTATTTTGTTTTTAGAGTATTTTATTACTCTCTGGTATTAAAAGATGCCTCAGACTTATCCTTTATATTCTCTGATATTATGAGGTAGGTTTTTAGCCAGGCATGTTATTCTAAAATTTCTATAAATATTTTCATTGTAAGATTAAATTACAACTTCAGAGATTCATCACAGAATTTCTGGTGTAGATATTGTTTTGTCAGTGATACCTGTAACTTTCATAAAATTAGGGATGTCACCTACAAAAAGCATTGATGCTGGAGGTCAAATTTTAAAGTTAGTATCTTTACTGTTAAAGAGAGAATCATCTTTAGTATCCTTCCTCCAGGTGTATATCCAAAGTTTAAACATATCATTAATAAAAATTTAACTTTACTGCTCAAGTACTCCCTAACTACCTATCCCGGTCCCATCCATAATTCATTTTAGTCATTATAGATACAGAAGTTGGAACAGACAAGGCCTGTAGTAAGCATTTCTTTACCGGGACCAAATATCTGAGAAAGACAGCTTAGATGTTTATTTTGACTCACAGTTTCATAAGTTTCTGTCCATGTTTGGCTGGTCCGTTGCATTAGGCCTGGGGTGATATAGAACGACCTGGCAGAAGGGTGTGGCAAAAAAAACCAAAGCACTGCTTGAGTTTCCATCCTCTTTCCATGATGTCATGAAATTAATTCAATGATGCAGTTAGAGTCCTCACAATCTATCTCTGAAAACATGAGACTTTTTAAAGACATTTTAAAACTTAATCATAACAGAAGGTATCTGTATTTGGGAAATTTGCGTATTAGTGGAAAGAGATGAAATAGAAAAAGAAGAACAAAAAGGAAGAAGAAAAAGTCTTGTGGTTATAAACATTAAGATGACTAAAACAAAACAACAACAACAACAACAAAAGGAAACACCACACACACACACGCACAATGAGATAGGAGGTAGAAAGTATAAGATATTTTATTAACACTAATCAGAGAATTCCACTCTAGAAGATATTTCAACAGAAATGTAAGGTAGTGAAGAAATATGGGTGGACAAATAGAAAGAAAGCATTCCAGATAGACAAAAAAGAACAAACCGCAGTGCTATATTGTGGGCTGCAGGACTTGTGGAGGAGGACAAAAGCCAGAGGAGAAATGTCAAAGAAGTGTCAGGAATGGGAGGCTCACAATATGCCACATTTTGTATGATTTTTATAGTGAAAAACAGGAAGCAATTGGAGGGTTTATAAAACAAAAATTATATTATCTGATGTTCATTGAAGGTTCATCTATCTTCGCTGTTTGTGTAGATAAGACCTAAGGGCAGGAGGTCGCTTCCAAGTACAGAAGAGGAGGACGTATCTAAGAAGGCTATTTGGCAACCAGGGCAAGAAGAAATGACTGGGTTAAGATATATACTGAAAGAACAGCTGGCAGGACTTGGAGGTGATTTGTCTGTGATATATCACAAGAAACAGGAAATCAAGGATAGCTCCAAGATTTTGCATCTGATCTACTGGAAGAATAGAATTTCCATTGACTAAAATGGAGAGGAAAAGGAAGGAAGCAATCTAATGCTTGGTTTTGAACTGACCCATTTTAAGAAGTCTATTAAATAACTGGCAATTGGACATATGAGCATGGAGTTCAGAAGACAATCTGTGCTCTAGTCATATATTTTAGTCAACAGAATATAAATCCCTTATCGCTTCTCAGCCTTTTGGCTAAGATCAAGTGAATATAAGTGCCTTTATCTATTTCTCGATATGTTTTATAAAGGCAGCTGCTTCTTGTTGCATATAAAGTGAATAAATCTCTTGAGAGCTAACTTACTACTTCTGTTGCTATAAGATAAATTCCTTGATTAGAAATCATTGATTAGATATCTAATCCTTGATTAAATATCATTCCTTGATATGAAATACATGACACTAAATAAGGCATTCAGAAAGCCACAGATAGGATGGTGTACCCCTTAGAATTCTGATGAGTAGAGAAAGCAAACTCATGTTGTCTTAGTTCTCTTCAACTTGCTATAACCTGACACTGAGTAATATGCAGAAATTTCTTTGGCTCCAGATACCAGGGGCTGGAAAGTCCAAAGAGCACAGCCCTGGTGTTTTTCAAGAGCCTGTTGGCTGCATCAAAACAGAGTAAAGAAGCAGAAGGGGAAGTAGCCACGTGTAAAACAGACCAAAGATTTGGCATAGCCTCACTTTATAAGAATCAACTCTCACAGTAATGAATCCAGTTCCACAAGACCTCACTCGCTCCCTCCAGGCCAGGATCGGCCCTTTCCAAGGGTTGTTCGCTCATGACCCAATTATCCTCCTTGAGGTCCCCACCATCAATGTTAAATGGGAGAATTAAGCCTTAATGAGTTTTGGAGGGACAAACCACAATGAAACCATACTAACACTCGATAGGAATATATATTACAATGAAGACACATTGTTTTCCTCTTCATGTTGGAAGATGATCTGACATAATCAGCCTAGATGTACTGGCTGACTAGTGCCTCTAGATTCTGTATCTAGAGCTCATGTTTGCTTTCTCTTGGCAAGTAGGCCCTCAGCAGTGAATGTAGCCAAATGACTTCTTTCAGAGGAGTCATTACAAAACCTATGCAGAGCTTGAATCTCTGCTACCATAGACACATTGTTCAGGAACCCACGGAAAAAGCATGAGTGTTATAACAATATCATGTTTTCCAAATGCTAGATTTATCCCTTATTATTCTCCCTTTAACTGCTTAACTCAGACCAAATCTTTTACTTTATAACATTTAAAGACATTTGTGAAGCAGTTTCAGGTTCACAGTAAAATTAAAAGGATGATACAAATATTTCCTATATATTTCCATGCACCTCCCCCCTTATCAACACCTACCATCAGAGAGCTATCTCTGTTACAGCTGCTGATGTAAACTGGTTATTACCACTCAGAGTCCACAGTTTGCTTGAGAGTTCACTCTGTGTTGTACTTTCTACTGGTTTGGAAAAATATGTAGTGATGACATGATATAGAGTATCTTTTTATATGCATATTGTCACCTTTATATTTTCATTGGTGAGATATTTGTTAAAGACCTTGGTCCATTTTCTATTCTGGCACTTTGTTTTGCTTTTTAATTGTTGAGGCTGAAGAATCCTTTGCATATTTTACTTACCAGTCTTTTATCAGATGTGTCTTTGGCAAATATTTTTCTCAGTCTGTTGTTTATCTCCTTATTCTTCTGGCATTGCCTTTTGCAGAGTAAGATTTTTTAAATTTTAAGCAAATCTTGATTATCAGGTTTTTTTGAATTATGCCTTTAGTGTCATACCTGAATGCAATTGCCATACCTAAAGTCAAATTTTATTTTATGATACTTCCTACAAGTTTTATATATTTCAATTTTACATTTAGGATTATGATCCATTTGGGTTACTTTAAGTGAAGTGCATAACATCTGTATCTATATTTATTTATTTATTTTTACTTTTATTAGTACATGTTTGCAATACCTAATGATTACATTCAGTGCAGGGAATTGGTAAATATCTGTAACACATTTCAAATCATTTTTTTCTCTTTCCCTTCACCCTTTTTTATTTTTCCAGGATCAGATTAATCCATTTTATAAGACCTTTTACAGATAATTATCATATTATACATATATTACATACTGTACAGTTCGGATTTTAAAGCTGATATTTTTATATCTCTGGATTGCAAGATGTTTGTTACACTGCAGTGCTAGACTTGTTAGGGAACCAGAAACAGCATTTATGGATGAAATGATTGCTTGTGATTTAGTCAGGGCTTATAAGTTTATATAGTCAAATTTATATTGCCTAGTGATGAAAAATTAAAATTTTTTTTTGATTTTTCAATATTAAAAAAGGCTCTGTGTGCAGGGTGAGGCTATGTAAATGCTCTTAAACTATGGCCCTATTAATTTTACGAGTGTTATTTATGGGTCAAGCAATGTTAACTGTACATAAATGTAAAAACAAAGAACCCCCCCCACATACCCCTGGAATATGTGCTAAAAACACTTAGCAGCTGACTGGGTGGATGTGTTTTCTCTGGGGCATGAGGTGGGCTGCCTTTTCCAGCTCAGCTCTAAAGCTACAAGGATCAGCTTGGGGCCGGGGATTTAGCTCAGTGGTTCTGCCACCTGCCTCACAAGTGCAAGGGCCCGAGTTTGATCCCCGGTACCCTCCCACCCCAAAAAACCCACACAAAATACAAGGATCAGCTTGTTGTGGCAGAAGACTTTGAAGATCAGCTGAAAGGGAAAGATAAAAAGGAATAATCTGTTGGCCTTTAAAAGCAGTTTTCAAAACTAAGTTTTCTGTTTTTTTCTTTTCTTTTTTGTTTTTTTTTGGGGGGTGGGTACCGAGGATCAAACTCAGGACCTTGCGCTTGCCATGGTTTTTTCTTTTCAAATCTTTAAATCAGAGGATGCTGTGCCACTGAGTATTTCAAGTTCCTATGAGGTTCTAGTTCAAGAGAAAATTATGTTGAACTAATGAGCAGATATTTTGATATGTGCCATTCTTGCATATATGTCTCAGTCCTACCTAAAGGTCCTGGAGGCATCTGGGGCCTTTTAGGGAGGTATTTAATAAATGCTTAATAAATAACCAAAAAAACCCTAGATAAATAGAAAACTAGATTAATAGAAAACTAGATAAATAGACCAGAGAACATATAAAACATGGAAGACAATTGTAGAAAGTAAAGGTACATTTTTAGTTACATTGTTTGTGCTGGATTACAATAACTTATTTTCCTCTTTGTCCCTATTATCTGTCTTTTATTTCATACATTTTCCACACAGAGTCCACCAAAATAAGTGTATACATCAGGAAAAGGAAATCTTGTATAAATATTTTAATCCTAAATAATTGAGACATCATGAGATTAATACAAATTATCTTTGGCCTCTGCAATTACAAGAGGTGCTCAAAGTGGTGGCAGTTAGTTTCCAGACACTTGTTAGTATGGCAGACTGCTAAATGTGTATATATATTTTGGTGGAATCTGTACATTGAGTTTTTGAGGGGTCTAATATTTTTGAGTTCTTTATATATTCTAGAAAGAATTCCTTTGTATGAAGAGTACCTGATACAATTTTTTCCCCAGAATAATAGGTTGTCTCTTCACTCTGTTGTTTCTTTTGCTGTGTAGAAGCTTTTTAATTTGATAGGATTCCATTTGGTGATTCTTGGTATTACTTCTTGTTCAGCTGGGGCTTTGTTCAGAAAGTCTTTGCCTACACATATGTCTTCAAGAGATTTACCTTTCTTATCTTCCAGCAAATTCTGTTTCTATTCTAATGTGTAAACCTTTGATCCTTTTTTAATTTTAGTTTAGTGCACGGTGAGAGCTATGAGTCTAGTTTCAACCTTCAGCATGTAGATAGCCAGTTTTCCCAGCACCATTTGTTAAAGCAACTATCTTTTCTCCAGCAAAGGGATTTGGCTGCTTTGTCAAAAATAAGATAGTTGAGTGTGTCTGGGGTTGTTTCTGTATCTTCTACTCTGTTCCATTGATCCACAAGTCTGTTTGTTTGGTAATATCATGCTGTTCTTATTACTGTAGCTTTATAGTATAACTTGAAGTCTGGGAATGTAATGTGCCCTGCCTTGTTCTTCTTTAATATGTGGATATCCAGTTGTTTAAGCATCAACCATAACAAAAGACATTTCTTCCATTTATTGCCTTTACCTCTCCACCAAAAGTTAGTTGACTTTATTTATGTCTCTGTTTCTTGACCTTCTATTATGTTGTATTTGTCTATGTACCTGCTCTTTCACTAGTACATGCTGTCTTGTATACTCTTGCTTTATTTTAAGTCTTGAAATTAGATAAACAGAATTCTCCAACTTTGCTCTTAAAAATTTTGCTGGCTATTCTACATCTTTTGCTTCTCCATATGACCTTTAATATCAGTTTCTCAATATCCAAAAATAACTTACAGATATTTTGATTTTGATTGCATTGTTTTACAGAGCAAGTTGGAACAAACTGACATATTCGCAACATTGAGTCTCCATCTATATGAAATATAATACCTTTCCATTTATTTAGTTCTTTCTCATGTATTTACTATTTATCTTTATTTTGATGTTATTCACATACTAGACAGCTCATTCACTTTAAGTGTACAATTCAATATGTCTTGTACTACATCATCAGAGTTGTGCAAATATCACAATCTAATATTTTAACATTTTCATCACATCAAGAAGTAAACTTATCCATCTTAGAAGTCACTCCACACTTTCCTCCACCTCACCTAGCCCTTGGCAACCATGAATCTACTTCCTGTTTGCTAATCATGAATATACTTTTGAAATGGAATTATAAATGTGTGCTATATTGCCATCAGCTTCTTTTTTATTGCTGGATTTCAGTTGATGTAGTGCTCAATAATACCTTATTGTATGGATAGACTACATATTATTTATTCATTGATTAATGGCCAGAAAGTTGGGTTGTTTTTAATTTTGAGGTATTCTGCTATTAGTGTAGACACTCTTGCACATAGTTACTGTTTGCCTGACATATTTTTTCATCCTTTTACTTTCAATATATTTCCCTGTTTGAATCTAAAGTATTTGTCCCACATTAGTTAAAATATATCTAGATCTTGTTTTTAATCCAGGGTGAGTCTCCAGCTTTTATTGTTTTATGTATACACATTTAATATTAATATAGTCATATTTATGTCTGTCATTGTGCTTTTTGTTTTTTATATGTCTCATGACTTTTTGTTTTTCTAGTTCTCCTTTATGCCTTCTTGTTCATTACTCAAATACCATTTAAGTGAATGTTCATTCTTAAGTGAATATTCATCCCTTAAATTAATTTAACTACAACTATTTAAAATTTTCAACTAGTTGTTCTAGGGTTTACAATGTAATTTTAAATTATTAGGATCTATATGAGCTACACTATCTTAATTCCAAGGATATATAAAGGCTTTATTCTTGGGCAACTCCATCCCTCTCAATTCTTGCTCATGTCAATATTGTTATACACCTAGATATGCCACAAACTCGTTAACACATTGCTGTAACCACTGATTATGTAATTGCCTTTTACAGAAGTTGAAAGAAGAAAGGACATCAAGTATGTATTATAGTTTGTTATAGGAAATGTCTTTGTTATTGTTCATCCTTATTTCTTCATAATTGAGTGTAATTTTTTTGCTCCAATGTATTTTCTTCCCACTCACTTCCCTGTGTATAATTTTCAAATGTATTTCTACGTATTATAAGCCAATGTACAATTATACACATATGATTTTATGCAATTGCTTTTCAAATCAGTAAGGGAAGAAAAGAGAAGAAATATGAAATAATGCCTTCATAATTACTTACAAATTACTTTTACCTATACACTTTATTTCAGATTTGAATCAATATTTGATGTCACTTCCTTTCAGCCTGAAAAACTTCTTTTAGAAATATTTGTAGGGGGCTGGGGATTTGGCTCAGTGGTTTCGCTGCCTGCTGCTCAAGCGGAAAGATCTGAGTTCGATCCCTGGCAACAAAAAAAAAGAAAAGAAAAGAAATATTTGTAGGGCAGGCTTGCACACAGTAAGTCCCTCTGCTTTTGTTTAATCTAAAAAAATGGTTTCCTTTCATTTTGAAGATAGTGTTGCTGGAGATAAGATTTTTGGTTGACAGTGTTTTTTTTTCTTCAGCCCTTTGGCTGTGCCATTCCACTTTTTGGCCTCTTGGGGACGGCAGGATGAGGAGAGATTGATAACATAGTTTATTACAGGTAAGTAAGAAAAAAATTCATATTTATAGTGTGATGACTATAATTAATTATTATATATTGTATTTTTGAAAAATGCAAGAGTGCACATCATATGTATTCATTACAACAATGACTATGTGATGTGATACATTTGTTAATTTTCTAGAACTGACCATTTTCCAACTTACATATAAGACAAAACTCATATTGTACACAATAAAAATACACAATGCCATCTGTCCATACAAAACAAATAGAAAAATGAATTTTAAAATGAAACTAGCTATTAATCTTTTTGGAGTTCTATTGTACAAGATTCATCATTTTTCTCTTTTGATTTCACATTTCTGTCTTTCAATATTTTAATTATGGTGTGTGTGTGTGTGTGTGTGTGTGTG
>NW_004624819.1:3775493-3839542 GCF_000247695.1 Heterocephalus glaber | reverse complement strand
CAGCAATAGTGATGGTGGCCCAAAAGTACTTTTCTGTGGGCTGGGAGCAGCAGGAAGGATGATGGCTAGGAAGCCCCTTCTTCTGGACCAGGAGCAGTGGAACTGAAGGGTTCCCAAAAGCCCTTTCCTCTGGGCTGGGAGCAGTGGGAGTAATAGTGGTCAGGAAGCCCCTTCCTCTGGACCTGGAGCAGTGGGACAGAGGCTCAGAAGCCCCTACCTCTGGGCTGGGAGCAACGGGACTCAGTACCGTGGTCTGGTAGTCCAGTGTCCTCTGCATCTTTGTAGAGTGGAACCAGGTGGCTGTACAGAAGAGAGGGAGTGGGGGGCATCTAGTGGATTGTTGCTGGGGCACGGGCTGATTCGGCATGTTCTGCGTGACCTGCGACCTCAGTAGGGCATGTGTAGACCTGCCTCTAGTGTGGTTTTTTTTTTTAACCATGATTTTCTTTAGTTCTTTGGACTTGCTTTTAATAACAGCTTTGAAGTCTTTGCTTACTAAATTTACTATGTAGTTCCCATCCATGACAGTCTTATTACTATTATTTTTCAATTTGTACATAGGTTACATTTTCATATTTCTTTGTGTATTTCAAAAATTTTGTTGATAATTTGACATTGTAAATGACAAGCTGTAAAAATTTGATACATTAGTATCTCCTGTCTTGTTTTCCTGTTTGCTTTATTTTCAGTGACCCCACTAGACTGTTTCAGGGAAGTTTATTTCCCCTGAAATGTGCAGCTTCTGACAATCTTGGAAATACAGGCTTTCCTGAGATAACTGTGGTATGATCAGAGTTCACATTACCTCTTACATGATCTCCCTGTTAAGTTTCTGGATGATCTACCACCATGGATTTGAGATCCAGCTATTAGCATCTTGTAATTGCTAGCTGATTGCTCTATTGTTTTCTACAACAGAAAAGCATAAATTGCTGCACAATGTGATCTGATTAATGTCAGGTCCCTCTGAAGCAATTGTTCCCCCCAGTATGAGACTTCTTCAGCTCTAGTGGGTTTTTTAAACTCTTGTTGTTGTTCCCACTCATAAACTTCTAGTTAATCTATGCTTTTATTTGTTGCTATTAATATCATGGCTCCTCTTATTTGCTCATCAATGTAATATGTAATGAAATCCCACACCTGTGTTCCAAATCAAGTTCCTTCACAGCTGGATGTTTTTAAAGCCTCCCTTGACTAGAATCTTTGCCCCACTTCACTGGAGATGCAGGCAAGGACAATGTTCCCTTATTTCTTAATGACACTCTGGTGACTTTAATTTGGTGCCTTCAATAATTCCTAGTTAAATTGCTGTTTCTTTGGGAGAGGCTCTGCTAAACTCTTCACAGTCACTCCAGACTTTTATCTCTATGCATTCATCTATTACATGTTATCATTATTTTAAGATATAACTCACATACCCTAAAAGTCATCCACTTAAAGTGTACAGTTCAGTGGGTTTTGGTATAATTAAAAAGTTTTGCAAACTTCAACACTATCACATGTCAGATGTTCTTCAAGACCACAAAAAGAAACCTCGTGATTGTTAATGATAACTCCCCATTCCAACCTAGGATGAGCCCAGGAAGCAGCATTCTATAAATATGGATTTGCACTATGTGTGGCTCATTTCACTCAACATCATGTTTTCGAGATTCATCCAGGTTGGGACATATGTCAGTACTGCATCATTGTTTATGACTGAATAATTTTACATTGTATGGATATATTACATCATTACATATTTGGTTTATACATTCATCAGTTAATGGGCTCATGTGTTGTTTCTACTATGTGGTTGTGAATAATGTCTCTGTAAACATTACTTAATATTTTTATGTGGACATTTGTTTATAATTCTTGTGATGACATAGCTACACCATCTTACAGTCTTATCAGTAAAGTGTGGGGATTCCAATTTCTTCTACATTCATGCAACACTGATTCTTTCTATATTTGTTTTGATTAGAATATTCTAATGTGTTTGAAGTGATATTTCATGTGATTTGACTTTACACACTCCTAATGGTTAAAGACACTGAGCATCTTTTAATGCTCATTGGACTGTGGACATCTTCTTTGATGGTAAACATTTTCAAAGCCTTTGGCCATTCTTCATCAGGTTGTCTTTTCATTGTTGAATCCTAACAGTTATTTACATATTCTGAAAACTGGATCTTTACTAGTTATGATTACAAATACTGTCTGTTGTTCTGTGGATAATCTTATCATTTCCTTGAAGCACTTCCAAGCTCTGTGTCAGGTCAAATCAAAGCAGCCTTATGAGTTTCCCAAGGTACCAAAGACTTTAAATAATGACAGTTCTTGGAACTGGTGCTTTGGAGAATCTCCACCATCATTGTCCTCTTCCAGTGACTGACAGGGTTTGCTGCTCGTCACCATGTTTGTGGGCTGCTTGTCTTCAAATCTTAGCTTCATGGTGGGTACAGGCAAATAGATAGGGTGAGTGAAAACCCACAAAAACACCGTTATTCCCTAGAGTTAGCTGTTTTTCTTCATTAAACCACCCCTGGGTTGCTGAAAGTCTTTCTTAATGTCTACAGGTTTGGGAAAGTTAATTCTGACCATTTTTGCCAGTGTTCTTGTTCCTTTTAGGGAGGAGATCATGTTTGGAGCCTCTTAGTCTAACATTGCCCCCATGCATTCATTTTTAACATTCTCCTTGGAACATTTTCTCTGTGCTTATCTCCAAGGAAATATTCTCAGTGAACAACTCTTCCTCCACCTGCTCAGGATAATCTTGCTGAAACAGAAAGGATTCTTTCATCCTCTGAACTCTTCTGAAATATTTATCAAACTTATAATTTATTTAATAAACAGACACATCTCCTAGGGATTACCTAAATCTTACTTGGAGTTATTATTATTGTTTAGGTTTCAATGCGTGTAGTTTTCTTTGTCCTTCTGAATTAAAATTGTTCTTAAAATAAGAATTTTTGTCAGATACATGTTTGATACCTCTACATACACAGAAATGGTTTGAGTATATGAACTCAATTCAAGGTGTTGCTTTTACGAACCAAAATCACATACTTAGTTGTGAAAAAATGTTATCAAAATTGTGTCTATACCTGGAATATTTCTGGAATAAAAAGAATATAATTACATTGGCAGAATATTATTTTTTATTTTTTGTGACACATATTCTTATGTGACAAGTTCTATACTTATCCATTACTTTCCTGGGTAATTGACCTAGATCTTCATAAGAATTTAAATATTTAGTATGCATCAAATTTCACTTGTGAAAAAATCTTTTATCATTATTCTCTTTAGACTATAGTCACTGCCTTCATATTCCACTAGAGTGCTAGTGACATATTTGGTTATATTTCTTTGTTATAAAAACACTACACTTTTCTTAACTCATGTTGCACTTTTGAGACCTCATATTGAAAAATTACTTGATGTGAATGGATGTTTATCACTTATAAAATGCAATTGCAGTAAAGAAGGCTGAAGAAAATATCCCAAGGGTATATCATCTTTTCCCTGGGGGATTCATAAAAGATGAAGTATACCATACTGATGAAATAATTTGAAATAATTCTCACACACACATGCACAAACTCATACATTTAAAAAAAATATGATTCAATCTTTGTCCTTCAAACAGACACTGCCTCTTACATGCCAGGTAAGACTGTACCCCTGAGCCTCACTGGAATTTTAAAATATTCATAGCAAAAGCAGTCATGCTGTCTCTGATTTAAGTATTGAGAATGAAATTGCTTTTACATAAATGGACAATATCTTTTCCTGTTTCCTTCAAATACGTATTTGAATTTTGCTGAAAATGAAAGAATAAATTCAATTCTTTCCTTTCTTCATTTTCTGTCTTCTCACAGGAAAAGGGAGCAAGCACACAAGAATATAAAAGGCTCCTGTCTTTAGTCAGAGACTATGAAAGACTTCATGGGCTACTCATTTGTGCCACTGCACTGAAATTAAAAATGCATGTTCTCCCTCCCACCACCTCCCCACACACAGAAATTGTTTTCTCTCTACTGAGCTTAAAGGGATGCAAATGATAAGACATAACGTAAACCTGACCCAATCAGAAGGCTTTTGTTTTTCTCAGGAAATCTCTCCTTGGTGTGAAAGAAAAATAATACTTGGGAACAATGGTTGGAAACAAAATACAGAAATGATTTCCACATCAAAATGCTAGTGCACCTGTTAATTTCCTGACATAGTCATTTTTAAAAGTCAACACTTAAAAATTAGTCCTATCCCAGTGACTCATTAAATTTGCCATGATAGATATTAACTAGAAGCAATACTTCAAATGTCTTGCGAAGGAAAACAGCCAGAACCTAAATATTACATGGGATAGAAAAGCACAAGGCTTTAAGACTAATGAAAAACAAACTTTATCGAGGTCTACAAGTTTCATTTGCATAAGAAAATATTTTTGTTTTTTATGTATCTTACAAATGAGATGAATTCTGACTAAACATTGAAACAAATTCAAATTTACTTCCATAATTAAGAAACCAGTTATATTTTACAACCATTTTCTTTGAGATTAGTATATATTCTGATTCTTTTCATATCCAATAATAAGTCTATTGTTCTTGTAGTGTAAGACAATGTAACCACACAGAGAAAACTAAGGTCACTAGTTTTCTTTTCCCCTCAAAATTCTGAGAAAGTTTGCACTAATGCTCTCAGATTTTTAGGACTGAGAAATTTGAGGTCAGTCTGAATCTCTTTTTTAGCTGTTTAGCTTGAGTTGCTGTCTTATTTCTTACAAATATATGAAGATGATTGGAAAAGAGGATACTTGGAACCTTCTGTCATTCTGTTAATTTCCCTGTGCTCCGGGGATCCTTAGACATGCAGGTTGAGATCTGGGTTCTATTCAGTGTGGAGTTTTCTCCTATTAACTCTATTCACACATTTCTCTTTTCTCCTCTCTCTTCTCTCTTGCTCAGCATTTTCTCACATCACATAATTTGGGACTATAAACCTTCCTGAAGTTCCGCAAGGGCTTCCTCTACTAGCGCTGTCCAGATATGATGCATCAGTCGGGAGGGTCATGCAAGTGGACTGAGATGACTTGTGTTATCTATAAAGTATGGATTCCCAAAATTGTAGTGCATGGGTGGTGTTTCTCACAAGATATAATGTAAGATTCTTTGATTTTTTTAATTGGTCTTGCAATGAGTTTCTGAACTCAAGCATTATAGAGCTCAGAGGGGCTCATGCTACTTCTGCCTTACAAGTTACACTTTTAACTTAGTGTTCTTTTCATATTAAAAATATATGATATATAAAAAGCAAAATTCTTGGAACACTTACAGGATATTTTATTGATATTTGAGGATGTTATTTAAACTTTCTTTCTTTCTTTCTTTCTTTTGGCACCAGGGATCAAACCCAGGACCTTGCACTTGCGAGGCAGGCATTGGCACCTCTGAGCTAAATGCCCAGTCCTAAACTTTAAAAATCATTTTATCATAATCATTTTTGCCTGAATAACAGAGATACTGATTAAACTAGATAAATAAAAACTAAGAATTTTAATCTGACACTTCAGATTTATTGGTGAGAGAAACTATCGAGAATGCAGAAGTACCACACTCACGCCAGGAAACCATACTTAAAGGCAGTGGTCCTCTGATGTATGTGTATGGTAGCTCATCTTGGTTTGTAATTTCAAAAAGTAAAATAACTCAATGAGTGCTAAAATAAAGTAAGTAAATTACACTCTACTTCACCTACTGAGATAATAACTCTGGACCTACTATAAAAACAGCTACATGGAGATTGAGAGTCAGCATTAGCAGGAGGATTGGGGATAGAAATTAATGCTAGAATGTCCCACAGTGGTGGTGAGTTTCACTTCTTTTCCTTTCTTTTCCTTTTCCTTTCCTTTCCTTTCCTTTCCTTTCCTTTCCTTTCCTTTCCTTTTCCTTTCCTTTCCTTTCCTTTCCTTTCCTTTCTTTTCCTTTTCTTTTGTGTTTGTTTGTTTCTCTCTCTCTTTCTCCTGGTTTGAATGTTTACCTGAGCTGTTCCCTGGGGAAGAAGACTTCTGTTCTGTCTCCTGACTCTGTGGCAGTGCTGCAATCTCTACTTAGCTTATAGCTTCTTAGCTTCTGGGAAGCAGATTTGATAATTACTGCTTCTCTGGGTCCACCAAGACAGAATGCACATGCAACAGCTTACAAGGAGTAGATGTATTCCTTATGGCTTGGCAGTAAGGGATTCACTGTCATTTAATCCAGAAGCTCAAACAAACTCCTCCAGGCAGGTGGAATTGGGACTGAATTGCCCCACAGCTGAGGTGTCCAAAGGGCCATCCACCCTGATCCTGATACCCTAGGGCTACAAGGCTCACTGGGTAAGATGCTGAAGGGCATCCTGGTACCAGGACTGAAAGAAACAGCCCAGGTTTTCCTGCACACAGCTTGCCTAACTCATGATACTGCACTTCCAGAGCTTTTTACATTGATTGTTTTTCTGCATTTTCTACATTTTTTCTACATTTATTCTACAAGCACGAAAGGAGAGGGAAATGGGCCAGTCCAAGGCTATGCAGAGAACCACCCTGTATCATTGACTCCTTATTTTCTAGTACCAGCATAGCAGTGGATTTGGCAAACTTCTACAGAATATTAAATTTGCTTCTCTCTGCTTCCTTTTTTTTTTGAGAACCTTGCCCTAGCTGGCTTTTTATTTCTTGATTATATAATTTTTGCCATGAGACTTCCAAAGCTTCTCAGTCTGTTTAATACTTGACCTCCCTAACATGCTTGGGAAACAGGCAGAGGGTGAAGTACAATAGGAATTAACAATGCTTGTGCTTGTACTTGGCATGTGTTCTGTGGGATTCCTAAACTGATGCGGGGCGCACAATGTATTGGCTGACAGATTTAGCTACTACCCATCTATTGCCATGTAATCTACGTCTTCATTCCTTTTTAAAGATTCTCAAGACATATGTTCCTCTTTCATTGTGAAAACAGAAGTATACCCAAAAAATCTTTTCTGTGCCTTTGTGAATATTCACAAATCATTTTAAAGAACAATTTCACTATGTTTAAGTAATTACAAGCAATTAATTGTATATTTTATATATTTTTTTCCTGGAAAGTTAGATCAGTATGGTTTACAAGCTTCTCAAACCCAACTTAATCCAATGTAGAGATGTATACATTTAAATGTAAAACTTCCTCTACCCACAAACAGATAAAATGAGATCAAATATGCTTTCACATACCTCTAAAGAAATAATAAAGTCAATCAGTAGAATAATCTTCAGTAAGAGATTTGGAACAATTGTTTCATTAAGAACACTGTGCCAGAAAAATCCAGTTTTGCTGCTGCTGCAGCAACTGTAAGTCTGGTCTAATTTTTAAATTAGACAGGGAAAATTTTTAAAACCATGAAATGTGAGTAACAGAGAGCTGAGGTCATTATTCCCACTAAAGGCAAAGGATTCTTTAAAGTCTCCTATATGATGTGTGACTCTGAAGTTTGAATAGTGAGTAACACAGAGAGTTCAACTACCTTTATATTATTAATGTCAGCTTTATATTGTCTTTAAACTCAGAAAGTGGACATTTCATTTTTGGGAAGTGTTTCATGCTTTAATTTATAAATTCTTAACTGAAATGAACAATAAAAGTCAGGTGCAAGAAATTTGATTGACAAGATAAAATAAAAATGTATTCAGGACATGCACATGTTAGAGTTTCAACAAGGGAAATAACTTCAGTCATATAAAGTGCTCCCACATTCTGAGAGATAAACTGCAGAGTGCTGTCAACTTTATATTGTGATATTTTCCAGTCTTGTCTTCTCCTATTATTTGAATTTTGAAAGTCTTTAGGAGGACATTCTAGTTTTTATCTGAAACCTTATTTGGTTTTTCTTAGTGTAGGGAGTAAATACACTCTGTAATTTACAAGATCAAGATGCTCTTCTCAGAGAAACATCACAATTGAAGTTTCCCCTCCTCACGCCTGTGTACCACACTATAGGTAAATGCACTCAGAACCACACTTTGTCTTTACCCAAAAGACACTTGGCCTGGATTCACCAAAATTTCATGGATGCTCATCCAACCATGCAGAGATTGATTTTACATAAGTTATTCAGCCCATCCTTGGTCATACAATTGTCTGGATATCAGCCACCTTACCATCAAGCATATGTAGCTCATAGTACAATGTCCGGATAATTTAATACCAACCCTTCCAGGTGAAACTAGCCCACACTGAAAACATGGAAAATTGTAACACCTCTGAGACTTCTCAAGTGCAGAGCTAAGAACAAAATCTAAGACAGTGGTTGCTTAGGTAGAATAAAAATATCATCATTCCTAATTTGTTCTCACTCACCTAGTATATAGATGAAACTATCAAACAGTTTCAAACACTGTCAATAAAGCAATGATTCATTTTTAGGTGCTCTGCATATTATCTAATCTTGGCCTCTGTATCCTATAAAATATATCTTCTTCCAGCTTACGTTAGAGATTTTATGTATTTTTAAGTATTTTTTGTTGTCTCCATGTATCTCAGCAGCATATAGTGACATGCTCAAGCACAGATATTTGAAAAAGAGCATGACTACAGAAAATCAAAAAGAGTCTCCCCAACACTCCATCTTATTAAGTATATACCCTTGATGGCTAGTTTCAAGCAGTACTTGTGTCATATAACATGAGCTCCCAAGACATTTCATATCAGGGCCCTTTTGCTTCTACCCCAAGCTGAACTAGCTGCTGTTTGGTCTGATAATAATTTTGCCCTTGGACTTCCTTTTACTGTGTTCTTTATTTGAAATTTCTATTCTTGTGTTCCATTTCCTGCTCTACCTGTGAAAACTGGTGAATCATATCCTCTAGCATCCCAAAAATGATGAAAAGGAAAAATATGGAATTCCTCATGCATAAAAATTTTTATTGTCTTCATACTTGATTCATAATTTGACTAATCATTGACTTCCAAATTAAAACTATTTTCACTGAGAAAGGTGAAGGAATTGGTGCACTTCATTCCAGCACTCATACTTATTTTTAAAGACAAATGTTAATCAGATTCCTAGTCTTCTGTATGTAACCCATGGAAACTTTTAGAAACTTTACACCCAAGCAGAGTTGTAATTTCTTAATCTTCATTGTCTTTTATCTTCTTTTATTCTGCAACTTCTATTCATCAGTTTTTACAACCATTTTCATACTTTAATATTTTCTTGTCTTTTTCCACCTCTCTTTCTTATTATTATTCCTAAGTTATTTTCTAGGCCTCATTTCCCATTCTTTGGAATATTAAATTTCAGCTATTATATTGTCATTTACCAAATCATATCCTTTTGATTTTTGTATTCTTCCTGGATAATCCCATTCTGCTTTTTTTAATGCAATACTGTCTCATCTCTTTAAAGATAACAATAACAAGTGGGGTTTTGTTTGTTTTTCAATTTTGTTTTCAGTTTTCAGTTTTTATAGGTTTTCCTGCACTATCTCCATTTCTTCAGAGTTTCTTATAGAGTTGTTTATTTGTATCTCTCTTTCAGGTTGAAGATTCTCTCCCAAATGTTTCTTGATCCTTATAAATGATCACGTTTCAAAATGAAAACTTACAGAAATGGATGATCTTTGTGCTTTACTGGATTTGTTAATTTAAATGTATGAAAGGATAATAACAGAGTCATGGCTATGATTAATTAGTGGCTCACAAATATCAGTACTTAGTTTATTCCTTGGGATGAGTTTGAGAAGAACTGTCTAGTCTTCAACCCGATATGCATGTATCTGAATGCTCGCATTGGAGCAAGCTACACAGACTTCACTTACTCCCTTTGTGTTTAATTCTGTGCCCTTTATTTAATTTCTACCTTTTGTTTTTCTGGTATTATTGAGTTCACAGTTTCTGTAGTAAAACTTCTCTAGCAATACATTTTCCTAAGTCTCCTACCTGAAAGCAAGCCAGGAGAGCAGAGTGAGGCTGGGCTAGCAGCCTGGACAAATAGGGCAAAAAAGAGAAAGTTTCACTAACCCTACATGCTTCCTGTTACCCCCCGCTCAGCTCCAATTGTACACTGGGTTTCTGTCATGCCTGCAACTACTCAGGAGTTCTGCAAGGTAAATGTGCTGACTGTTCAACCACAGATCCTCGGCAGGCATAGTAGAGTAGGTTCCACTCTACTGTCTGAAAATTCAGTCTGTTATCATTTTTTTCATCTGCTTTCTCTCATTTAGAAATTCATTGAAATCTATTTTCCACATAGGTTTCATCTGTCATTCTCTTTGTATTCATAAAGTTTGCTTTATAGTATTTCTGTGTTATCACTGAATGGCATTTCATGAAGTTGGTAGGATATATACACAGATGTTTAATTTAGTAACTTTAGCTGGAGCCTTTGATCACCATTACTAATGACTGTTAAAATGAATCATGATTGACCATACCAATTCCAACTATTGTTTATTACTACACTTTCACAAGTATAAACAATATCTTATATACAAATCCTCATATAATTCTCTAAGAAAAATTCTTATAGTGAAATTGTTATGCTGGCCTCTATGGATAGCTGAAATGTTACTGTATTTACACATATCTTATTTATGAGAAAGTTCTTATTGTTTACTGTTAAGCATAAAGTTGGTTATTGATTTATCATGATAAATATTTCTTTGCAATAATTCTTAAAGATTTTTTAAACCAGAAACAGATGCTGAATTTTATCAAACATATGTCCTTTATGTATTTAGTACATGTTTTATTTTCTTTTTAATATTTATAAGATAAATTATTAAAAATATGCATTTCTATGGAAATATCTTTGAATTTGTGATAAAAATATAATTTGTTTATGGTATACTTTTACTTTAAAATAATTTTATTTCTAGTCTTTGAATTGAATTTTTTGATATTTATTTGTAAATGTGTTTAGTTTGAAGCTATCACTTTTTCATACTATCTCTTAAATATTCTGTACCACAGTTATACCCACCTAGTAAAAAGAGTTGAGAAATTTTCCTTTCTAGGTTAAGTTCTAATTGTGTTATCATAGATACATCTGTATTGAACCCATTCATAAGATTCTTGATGTTTTCAAACATATTTATTGAAATACTATCATTAGCTAAGTAGTCTGCATTTCTATTTCTTATGTTCAGCATATTTACTAGCTGTTTTTAGCATTTACATTGGGAAATTCTTAATACTTGGTAGAACATATTGTGTCATAAAATTTTTGGTATATCATTTCATTTTATTGCTCTGTTAAAATATTTTAGAGAAGATTTTAAAAGATTTCTGCCAATATAAGCAAAGGTGTTATTTATAGTGCTTTCTGCCACCATTTCACATGTATCCTCTAATTTTATCATTATTATTCCATTTGATATGTGTCCAGATATCATATAAGCATTAAGTCATACAGGCAGAACTCAGACATGGTGATAATTCCAAGGTAAGAGGTTTTATCACTATGTCATGTTTCCTCACAAGCAGAGTAACCTATGGAGCTTTTCCTAATATCACAAAATCTTAATATCTTATCTACCATTTTGAATTTAAAGTCCGAAACCTCTATGAACTGTAAGCCAAATAAACCTCTTCCCCTTCAACTTTGGGTGTAGAGTATTTTGTCTAAGCAACAAGAGAAAAGTAACTAACACAGTAATCCAGCAGGTTTTGGAAGTATCAGATAATTTACATTTTTAACAGGATCTCAGGTGATATGGGTGTTTACTGTCCAGGGTCCACAGTTGAAGAATTACTGCTATAGAGAAATTATTCCTTCCCTCAGTGAAGCCATCGCCTGAGATGAGATGCCTATATACAGTGGTAAGGCTTATGTAAATGAAATCTCCTTTGGTCACAATTCCAGGTGAGGATACTAGTTACCATCTCTCTTTTTTTACGTGAGAAAACTGCGATGTGATGTGGTCCGAGATGTACAGCTAATATCACTACAACTTTAGAATACTGACTTGGATCAAGAGACCCTCTTGTACACAGAAGCCTTCTAGAAATAAATAAGTAAGTAAATAAATAAATAAATGAAATGTGAAAAGAAAAACATAGTGCACCTATGCTACCATTTCTAATGGTGAAAATCCCTTATATTCAGAGAAATCTTCATTTTAATTAACATAAATCCAACAGATTTATATGTATGTCAAGGAAAACTGAGAAAACTAGAAATTTTTAAAAGATAACATTGTAAGCATATTGAAAGCAGGGACAAAATTTTTCTTTTGAGGCAGTACCTAGTTGCCTGCCTGGTTTAAAACAGAAAAATAATTTTTTAAATAAATAGGGTAGTAATTTATTTCTTTTGAATTATTTAAGTTCCTTTGTGAGTTTTCTCCTTTTCTGTAATGAGATATTCTAAAATGAGATATATTTGGAGTGTCAGAAAAACAAATTTAATGCTGGCATGTCATCTGAGGGAAACCCACAACACACTAGGAAAAATGTACTGTAATAATTCAAAAAAGATCACTTTGCTATGCAAAACACTATATCTAGCCATAAAATGATTTCAAGAACAAATATTGTAAAAGATACCTGATCTTTATATTGGTTTCCTCTCCAATTAATACATGTCATATTGAGGCAAAAAATAATCACATTTTTAAAAACTACATTGGTAATGCTCTAAAACGTGTTTAAAAACTCTCAAAATTTTAATAATTGATTTGAGAGAACAGTTTTCTTTCTAAAACATAAGTGAGACAGTTTGTTATAAAACATTTCTCAGAGCATGATGCACAATACAGAATTTTTTCAAAAACTGTATTTCCATTTTAAAATCCTACTGAAGTAAAATGAAATAAAGATCAAGGTTGTTATAAAAATCTGTAAAGCATCAGCCATTCAAGATGATACAATTCTAAAACCATTGTCTAGGGGGCAGCCATTTTTGTACAAGCAGAAAGCACAGAGAATACATGCTAAATATACTGAATCAAATGAGTAGAATAAGTTCATTTCCTACCAGTTCAATCCTAGAGATGCTTCTCAGAATCCAGTTTTTTTTTTCTTCATAGAACTGACCCACAGAACCTTAGATTTATTTGGTATGGAGCATGCTACTAACAAAAATCTCTAGCCAAATAATTGAGGTCATTTACAACAAAAGCTCTCTCTGTCCAATAAGATTGTATTCTTAGGGGAAAATTACTGCTATTATATTAGATGCTTCAGTATTACTCATTGACATTATTGCACTACTATACACCATGAATTACCCAGAAGATAATAAAACATACAGCAATTCTTCTAACTCAGTTGACCAGAGTATTAGCTTCCTATTGCTGCTATAACAAATTTATGCAAGTTTGGTGGTGCAGAACAATTCAAAATTTATTCTCTCACCTCTCTGGAGTCTGAAATGAGTGAGCTGGCCATTTTTATTCTCTTGTATTAACCAAGAAAGAAGAAAATGAAGAAGGAGTAGCGAGGCAGGGGCAGTTTAGAGCACAAAGCAAAGCAGGAAAAAGAATCTTATTTTAATTAGAATCAGATTTTTCACTTAACTCTTTGATGATAGTCTGGAGGAAGACCATGTTCTTTCTTGTCACATTCCTTGGATACTATTTTATGGAAAGGATTCATGGCATTTTCCAACATAGGGCACTCATGGAGAATGCAGCATGAGGAAATGTATACTCTTCCTCTCAGGCCAGATTACCACATATGATCACTGATCTACCACCTTAAGTGCCCTTCATCTTTTGGTACCAATTTTCTCTGTAAATTCAGGGCAATAATTATATCTATGTCATAGTTTTATGAAGATTAAATAAATGGTCAATTTGTGAATAAGAATTATATACAATAACTTCTGTCCTGATTAATCTAGATGTTCACTAATGGCTGAATGAATAGAGAAAATTTAATATACAATACAATGGATTATTATTCATCCATAAAAGGGAAATCCTATCATATATATGAATCTTGAAGATACTGCACTAACTAAAAATAACCCAGTTTCAAAAAATATATTGCATGATTCCACATATACAAGTTATCTAAAATTGTCAAACTAATAAAACATAGAGGAGAATGGTTGGTGTTAGGTGCAGGAGAAGACAGAACTGAGGAGCTACCACTCAAACATAGAATTTCAATCATGCAAGAAGAAATAAAAGTACAAAATTTTCCTGTCACTTAACAATATTATACTTTATACTTATAAATTTGTTTAAAAGGAAGGTCTCAAATTATGTGATTTTTATCAAAATACAAAAGGTACTATTTAGCAAAAATCTTATTTAATAGCAAGTGTGGTAGTTCTGCCACTTCTTCAATCTAGCCTGTCTTCACTTCAAACCCTACTTGTAGCAATTTTATTTAACCTTCAAGTCCTAGATTCAATGCTACATTCTCCATCAGTCCCCTATGTTGGAGAATGCCATAAGCCGTGCCCATAAAATAGTATCCAAGGAATGTGACAACATAAAAAAGAAAGAACATGGTCTTCCTCCAGAGTATCGTTAAAGAGTTAAGTGAATACTCTGTAAAACCTGTATATAAGAAGAGATGGGGATTTAGCATGATCAAGTAGGATTCACTCCAGAGATGTTAGGATGATGCAACATATCCAAATCAGTACACAGGATACATCAGAATGAAACACAAATCTTACCATTTGATCATCTCAATAGGTTCAAAAAAGGCATCTGATAAAATTCAAAATACTTATATTATAAAAACATAATAAAAGCCATTTATAATAGAGAATAGCTATGAACACAATAAATGAGGAAAAGTTCTCTTTAAAACCACTCAAATATTCTATCAAAAGCTATTACAATTTATGAATTCAGCAAATTTTCAAGATAGAATATCAACATACAACATCAGTGCATTGTTATGCATCAATAGCAAATTATTTGAAATACAAATCAAAAAGTAATGTCACTTACAACATGTGAAACATGTCCAACTACCTAAGAATAAATTTAACCAAAGATATAAAAGTTCATTACAGCAAAAAATATAAAAACTGATGAAAGAAATTGAATAAGACATAAAAAATGAAAAAGATACCCAGTGTTCATACAGATTCTATGCAATTCCTATCAAAATATCAAAGATATTCCTCATAGAACTGGAAAAAAACTCTAGAATGTTCATAAAACCACAGAAAAATACGTTAATAGACAAATCCCTATTAAGAAAAGAGCCAGGAAGGAGATATTACACTACCTGACTTCAAAATATACTACAAAGCTACAATAATCAAAACAGTATGATACTGTCATAAGAGCAGAGTTGTAATCAATAGAACAACATAAAAAGCCTAGAAGTAAACCCATGTACCTACAGTTGACCAATTTTTGACAAAAATGCTAAAAACAAAAATAGGGGAAGGAACAGTCTTTTCAATAAATAGTTCTAGTATCCACAGGCAAGAGAATGAATTTAGATCTCCATTTCTCACCAATTGTGAAAATCAACTCAAAATGGATTAAATACCTAAATATAGGACTAAAACTACAAAACTTCTAAAAGGATACCTAGGAGAAACATTTCAGGAAATTGGAATGGGCAAAGACTTTTTAGAGGGCCAGAGATTTAGTTCAGTGGTTCTTGCACCTGCCTCACAAGTACAGGGTCCCAAGTTCAATCCCCAGTACCAAAAAAAAAGACATTTTGGATAACTCACCAAAAGCACAGGGAAAAAAATAAACATAGAAAATGAAATTGTATCAAACTAAAAGCTTCTTCACAGCAAAGGAAACAATCAACAGAATGAAAAGACCATCTACAGAATGGGAGAAAACATTTTCATCTGCACACCTGACAAGGGATTAATATCCAGAATATAAGAAACTTAACAAATCAGTTGCAAAAATAAATTATATTAATTAAAAATGGGACCATAGACTTAAATAGACATTTCTAAAATTAAGATATAAAATGGCCAATGTATTCAAGAAAAAAATGCTCAATATCACTAATCATGTCAGAAATACAAACCACAACCCCAATAAGATAGCATCTCACTATAGTAAGATAGCTATTAGCAAAAGCACTGAAGATAAGAATGCTGACAAAGATGTGGAGAAAAGTGAACATTTGTACACTGATGGTTGATATGTAAATTATAAGGACCCATTATGAAAAATAGTACGTAATTTAGTTACTTTCCTCATTGCTGAAACACAATGCCCAACACCTACGATTTAAAGAAGGAGAGCTTTATTTTGCCTCACAGTTTTGAAAGTTTCAGTCTCTGGTCAGCAGCCTTCAATGCAGAAATGACATGGTGCAAGTGCCTGAGCAGAGGAAAAGCTGTTCATATCATGCCAGGCTGACCGCAGGGAGAGAACTGATGACCTGGGAAGGGGAATAATCCCTTCTAGGTCACATCCCAGTGATCTGCCTCCAGCCAGGCTCCACCTCCTAATAGCAGGCTTAGCCATCGAACTCACCAGTGGCCCCCAGAACCATTCGCCTCCCAAAAGCCTCACCTCTGAGTGTGTGAGTGCTTTAGGGAAGGTTCTAGATCTAAACCATAACAGTGTGCAAGTTCCTTAAAACATTAAGAATAGGATTACCATATGATTCAAAAATCCCGCTACTACTGTGCATATAACTAAAAAAATGACCTCAGGAAGTCAAAGATATTTCACACTCCTGGGTCATTAGAATAATGTTCACAATAGACAGTAAGTGGAAACAATCTACATGACTGTCACCAGATGAATGAATAAAGAAGACATGGTACACACATGATAGAATACTACCCAGACACAAACAAAACAAAAGAATGAAATCCTGTCATTTGCAGCATGGATGGAACCGGAGATCATTATGGCAGGTGAAACAACCAAGGCCCAGAGAGAGAAGTACCATACTCACTCATATGTGGAATCTCATAAAACTGATCTAATAGGAGTGGAGAGTAGAATGCTCCTCTCCAAAGGCTGGGGAGAGGAGGGGGAGTAGA
Source organism: Heterocephalus glaber (assembly GCF_000247695.1). The sequence continues at coordinate 3,822,592 of NW_004624819.1, read as the reverse complement.
AGAGATCTAGATAGGTTGACAAAGGATCCTAAGTTACAGCTACAATTGTACAGGACTAAGAAACTCCAGTGTGCTGTTGTACAGTAGGCTACAGATAATGACAATATGCTAGATATTTCAAATAGCTAGAACAAAGCAATTTGAATAGTTTCACCATCAAGAAATGATAAATGAGATAGATACTCATAACTTGACTTAGACTTTGCACAATGTATACATCTACCAAAGTAGTACAAGACACCCCATAAATATGCACAGTTTTTGTTTTATATGGTTTTCTGTCAATTTTTAAATTTTAAATAGGGTGAATACTAGAACTCGTTCTTCCTATCAAGCTATAAACATACACATATTGACTGATCTCTCCCCACCTCGCATCTCCTCCTCTCCCCATTCTCTGAGAACCACTGTTCTACTCTCAGCTTCTGCAAGATCAGCCTCATAAAAATACACAAATATTATGTGTCAATAAGCCAGTTTTAAGATAAAAAGATTTTTAAAAGAAAGAGTGAGGAATAGAACACTCATCATAATGAAAAGAACAAATGGGAATAATGACATTTAATACCTTAAATTGTATGAAACCACTGTGGAAATATGATGACAGGTCCAGCTGGTGGTCGTGACAGGTGTGCAGCACAGCCCCAGGCAGCCCTTCAGAGCAGGAGCACCTGATCGAGGATGACGCTGAGAGCAGCTGAAACACAGCAATCTGGGTGCATGTCGGTTTGGCGTAATACAAGCACAACTGCTGCAAGCTATTAGACAGTAGAATTGAATTATGCTTAAAGTTATTGTATTTATATCCAATTGAAATTGAATGTAATTAAGAAAACTAGCATAAGAGATAAGTATGAGCAGTTCTCATGGCTTCCTTCTTGGCACAGTTTATTGAAGAAAGCAAACAGATGGCAAATGAGGATCATGAAGCACCACTCTATTTGTGCCTCATCCCTGTGAGTAACCGGGTGGGTGACACAGAGCAGTGCATGAGTCCAATTCCATGGCATGCTCATGAAGAGGGTGTCCCACTTGGGATGAAAGGGAACAGTTTCCCAGCACACCCCGTCACCGTGATCCCTGACGGCTACTGGATCTGAAGCTCTGTTTGCCTTTGTAAAACCCACTTTACCCAAGAGGATGTGAGCAGTAAAATTTTAGACTATGAGAATATAGAATCAGTTGCTAGAAGTGAAAATATTAACAGCACAGTAAGAATTGTATAACAATCACTGTTTGTACTTAAATTATTCCTTATCCAGGAGTCCAAATGTCTTGAGAGTATGAGATGTTAGCCCTTCCTCACTGTCCAAGATTCCCTTTTCCTGAATCAGGAAGCATGATCAGGACCCAGGCTCCTTGTGCCCTCAGAGTTCTAGGATTCAGGGTGAGATAGTGACAAGTTTTCCTGAGTAACTTAAACACAGGTTACCGCCTCTTATTCAAGCATCTTTGCTTTTTGATGATACTTCCTGCTATGGTGCAGATGGGCTTCAATTCACACATCCTAGAGCTTCAGGACTATTATCTACAAAGGGAAAAGGAAGAAAAAGGAGATCTAAGACAGATAAAGGAAAGCCAATCCAGCAGCATTTTTAGTCCAGTGGGATAACAACTGCACTACAACAAGCAATGATAAAGTGGTGACAGATTTATACCCATCAGCAGGAGATCTTTGTGTGGGGAACCAGACAGCAGTGCGTGAGTGGGCACATTTGATGCACCAGCGGTAGTTTATTGTCTCTATATCATTAGTATCTGGGAAGCAGCTATCTGGGCAGCAATGTGGAATGCATAAAGAACCACAGTCCTTGGGAAAGGTTTGCTAGAGATAGTTACAGTGTTAAGAAGCTGTTCACCAAGGCCAAGTGAAAAAGAACAGTAATGAAAAGAAACAAAGGTGGAATCTCCAGCCAAGAAGACTAGCATTTGTATTTTGAGTACATTTGTTCTCATAGTCATCAAAATTTCACTGGACTTTAGGTATATGGAAGGCCTGCTTAACCAAGAGAATATCAGCAACTAATGTTTTAGACCAGTAGGAAAATAAATCATCAGTTAACAGTGAAAATAATGAGAATATAACTTTGCATAACAATTAACACATGTGTTTAACATATTCCTTGTAGTACAGGGGAAATATCTTGAGGGCATGGAAAATGCCTAATTTATAGTGGACCCTGGGAAAATTCGTGCTTATAAATTTGGAAGACAAAAGCACAGAGAAGTGTGAATAATCCTGCGGGGTAATATCTAGGGCTGCTTGATGAATTTACACTGAGTTATATTCTACAGATATGCTTGTGTTTGAATTATAATCAGTCCATCATTGCCATCTGGCACTTCCTGGATGAGCAGAGATCTTTCTCTAGGAAGTGAAAAGTCAATGGTAATAAATAGCAACTTGTGTCCACTGTGATAGCATAGCATCATTTCTAGGCTTTCGTCTATTGCCACCACAAAACCTGGCATGGGAAAGGAATAAAACACAAGGATGAGAAAATAGCACCTATTATGAAGCACAATGATAAGAGGGAATGGATAGGGATTTTATCAGAGGGCAATAAGTACTCACAGTTGGCTGGTGGAGTGATGATTTGTTTGTCACTTGCATGCCATGTTCTTCATCCATGTAATTTTGTTTACACAGCCTCCTTGCTGCCTAAAATCCCTCACACTGGTATTACAGGAAAATTCAGCCCATAATCGAGTCCTAGGTCAGATATCATCTCTTCTACAAAGTTTCCCAAGGTGATGAAATGATTACAAACTTATCATCACTTTTTTTTGACACTGTTCTTTATCTATACATCTCTGTTACTGGATTCTGCTCTTGGTGTTTGGGTCTCTTCTCTATCGAAGCCATCACCGGATGCCATCTTATCAGTTCCAAGGGTTTCCATCTCTTCTATAATTAGTTAGCTGTCTTTTTTTTCCCCAACACTGTCTTCTCTGATGTAGTCAACTATCTATATTGTATTTATACATAGATATTAACAGAAGTCTCAAAAACAATGCAAGAGTTCAACTGTTATCCTCTCAAATTATCCTTTCCTGTTCTTCAAAAGGCAGACAGGCAGGCAAGCAGGAAGGAAGGAAGGAAGACCAGATGGGCAGATAGATTAGATAGATAGATAGATAGATAGATAGATAGATAGATAGATAGATAGGAGAAAGGGAAAAAAGAGGAAGAAGAGGTGCTATCTTTCATTCTTCTACTTCTGTTACACCACGTCACCAACAAAACCAATGTGCTCTGTGCTCTATCTTACAAATGCATCACAATCAGCATACTTATCTTTCCACAATCACCTAAACCTAAACCACCATTTTCTCTACTCTAGAACTCCGCAAAAGATGTCTCACGGATCATCTGTATTCCACTTGAGTTTTCTCTGCAGAGAACTTGAGATATTATTTCGAAACTGAACTATGTGAGATGGTAGACATTAATTTAGCTTGATTATAGCAACCATTTCACTATCTACATTATCTCAACATGACCTATCATCTACTTTAAATAGATCCAATAAAATTAATATAAATTTAAACTAGATAAGTGAATGCCTCCACTAAGAACCATCCAATTCCAAGTCCTGAGCAGCAGCCTATAAAGTCTCATATTCCTTTCACCAGTGCCTGTGTTCTAAACCTGAATTCTTTTCCACCCATTTATCTGCCAGGGACTTGCCTCCTTCCTATTCTGTAATGCCCAGACTCACTGCCTTTTGGACTTTTTGCTCTTCTTGCAGGAACACTTTCTCCTATGTTCTGCCATGGCTGGTGGCCTTAACTCATTTAGGTTATCTGCTACATGGTCCTATCTTCTGAAAGACCTTTCCTGAGCAATTCCTAAGACATTCCCTGGCTGTGTTGTTTCTTACTCCTTTACCCTAGCTTTCTTCTGTCCATATGATTTGCCTTTATCTAGCACCGTACTACATATTTGTTGTTTTGTATTATCTTTCTCACTCCTTTAGAATATTTGTTCCATTCGCATAGGAGCTTTTGCCTTCTATGTGTTGATATCCCTGGTATCCAGAACAGTGCCAACCACAGAGTGAGCATACAATAAATATTTGGTAAATAAATGACTGGAGTGTTAATGAATTTTCTTTGAAACCAATTTATTTTATTCTTATTTTTCATAGTTATTTATGTATATGCATCATCTTCCCTGGAATACTATAAGCTTGTTGGGAGCAGAAAAGCTGGCCACTCATATATCCTGTATACAAAGTAACATATAGTTTAGTACTTAATGGTACAAAAGAATTACACTCTTACTGAGTGAATTAATTAACATGTATGGGAATAATGCTTAGATATTTCACATTTTAAACTAAAAATGTAGGAAGCTGAGAGATATAGACTGTGGATTATTTTTTATTAGTTTTAGTTGAGAAACATAGCTATCTGATAATTAAGAATGCTATCCTCTTGAGAATATAGAGAATAACTGAAATGCTTGAGAAATTACTGCCGTATTTTTCCTGTAATATACAAAGAATTGAAAGTGAGGAAAAAGTAAAGACAAAAGATAAAATTAGAGATTATTCCAGTAGCCTAGATGAAAAAAATCATGAAACTCACATTAGGGATCAATGGCAAAGAGATCAGGGAGAAACAGAGAGACACAAGATCCTCTCTATAGGCTAATGTTAGTAATATTTGATCACTTTGTTCACAAGTTAGAGGGGGAACTCAAGCAACGAATCAAAGCAACTCCAGGGTTTTATATCTAGATAATGAAGAGGACACCAATGTTTAATATGCTACAACTTAAGATAATGGGTGGATGTGGATGTGAAGAGCTGGAAGAGTAAGGAGCAGTATTCTGAAAGAAAGGAAACATTTGTGATCACTCTATTTTGTTAAGTGGAATCTACTGCACGCAATGTAGTTTTCCTGTGTTGAGCTTCATTATAACTGAATATTTAATACTGACATTCTACTGTTTTAAAAAAATTCACAGTGGCCCATATAAAATTTCAAATTTTCAAAATTTCAAATTTTGAAATTCTTCTCCCAGAAAAAGTAAAAAATAAAAACCTCACTGTTCCATGTTATAGAAGAAAGTGTAAAGAGAACTAACTTAATTTTAAAGTCACTGAAATGGAATCCAAGATACCTGAGTTGCCAAGTTTGTGTTGTAATACAACAACATCTCTAAAACAAGCAGTGTTGAATTTCCCCATGAATGACATAAATTATTTGAAAATACACCAAAAATGTTCTTTCTGAGAATGATGAATCATTTAACCAATGCTATAATAGAAAATTCATTTGTGAGACAATGGATCAAGCCCTAGACTGCCTCTGTAGCATTTTATAACCTTTCTGATACAGCTACAAATCTGTATTTCATGTAGCCTCCATCTTATGGCTAATTTCTCTACAGTATTATTCTCCAGGTAAAGTTAATGTAACCATAAACATGTATCTTGAGTTTTATTTTTGTTGAATTGGTGGCACTTTAATTTGACAAATAATGAATATGTTTTGACCATATCAAAGTCACGGGGGTGCACTTTTACCCCAAAATTTCTCTGCTCTCCATTCTCTTTTGATTCTGCCAATAATTTCTATCTGCTTTCTCAAATTGTCCTTCCAATGCTAAAAGAACTTGTTTTTATAAGTGCCTTAGAAACTGAGGGGTTTTTTTTTTTGTTTTTTGTTTTTTTTTTTATGGTACCGGGGATCAAACTCAGGACCTTGAGCTTGAGAGGCAGGCGCCAGAACCACTGAGCTAAATTCCCAGCCCAGAAACTGAGTTTTATAAGTACCTTAGAAACTGAGTTTCTAAAATGTGCTTCCTCTGGTTAGCAATATTCAGAGTAAAAAACATCCTGGTAGTTTGCAACTGCAGGTGCAATTTGTGCCGTCAAACCTAATACACCTTACTTAAGGTGAGGCTTCAATACCACCAAATTCTCTTTTATATAATTCATGAAGTCTGAACAATATCAAATTATATGAAGATCATCATGATTTTCATGATAATGTTGTCATTCAAGTGATGTCATTATGCCTGAGAGATATCTTCAGACACCAAGAAGATGGTTTATATTACAAGAATAAATATGAATAGAAAACAGAGAAAGAGCTGGCAAAAAAACCAAAGGTTCCTCACACTTCATAAAGCTAAAAGTGGAAGGTAAGATAGGTCATTAGGTCATTAATTTCCATTCTGCATCACAACACAGTGTCAGATATTCCATTTCTTTTTCTTTTATAGGTGAATTTGGAAGTTTATAATATTCTATACAATATTCTTTGTGATTCATGAGCAGTAAGTGTTCAAAAAATTGTCAAATTAATTTTCTTCAGGTTCATCACTCAGAAACTTTTATAGACCTAAATATTAAAAGTTCCTTATGCAAGTTATAGTTCCTCAATATGGTTTGAGGAAATGAAAGAGGAGTGGTAATGAAAATCATCCTTCAACCTTGCCACCTCCTACTAACTCCCACATACACGATAATAAGTGACTTAAGTTGACACATCAAGTATAAATATCTTTACTCCACAAGCAAAACACAACTATCCCTGTGACCTAAATATGGTTTCACCTGCATGAAATAACAGGGAAAGATGCTGATAACAGCAAAATCAGATGAGCTGCCTTTACTCCGGGAAAATCACCACCAACTACCTTACATCTGGGCACCCCTGTCCCTACCTAACCCCCCCCCCACACACACACACACTGCCATTGTCCCCACCCCAGGGCCACATTGTGACTAGATCATCTGTGCCTGGGTCACAGAGCTCTTCTTTATCATAGCAGGAATGTGCATCCAGCTTGGGTAAATTGATGGACATACCATCTCAAAACTCTTTTACTTAGTTCTTACATTGGCAGGAAGTTCATTTGGGCTCACTTGACAGCAGGAACCATGGTATGAAATTATGAGAAACAGGATTCTCTAGGAACCTTAAGATACTTGAGAAATAACAACCCAAACCCAAATGGAAATTAAAGAAAAAAATTATAAAGATCAGAGTGGAAATTAATGAAATTGAGAATAAAAAATACATACAAGGAATCAATGAATTAAAGAGCTGGAGGCAGAGGGATTGAAGGGAGGGCAAGGGAATGGGGAAAAAATTAGAACCAAGATATATTTTGTAAAGGTACAAATTCCCAATAATGAATGTCAGCATATTGTATACCTAAAATGTACCAATGAAATTAATGAATGGCAAAAAAAAGAGAGCTGGTTCTTTGAAAAAAGAAATAAAATAGATTAACTTTTAGTGAAACTTAGCAGAAGAAACAGAGAAAAAACTCACATCAATGAAATTAGAAATGAAAAAAAATTCACAATGGACACCATCAAAACCCAGAAGATAGTAACTACTATGAAAAATTGTATGGCAACAAATAGAAAAATCTTGAAGAAAAAGTCTCCTAGACACATATGAATTAACAAAAGTAAACCAATAAGACATAAACATATTGAAAAAACCCAATAACAAGCAATGAAATTGAGGCAATAATAAAAAACTTACCAACTAAAAAAAGTCCAGAACCTAATGGATTCACTATTGAATTCTACAAAACCTTTCAGTATTTTATACACCAATACTCCTCAAACTCTTCAACGAACTTGAAAGGGAAGGAATGCTTCAAAACTCATTCCTGGAAGCCAGCATCACTCTGATCCCAAAAACAGACAAAGACCCAACTAGAAAATCACTACAGCCCAATTTGTTTAATAAAAATAGATGCAAAAATCCCCAACAAGATATTGGCAAATAGAATGCAATACTTCAAAAGGATCATATGTCATGACCAAATAGGCTTCATTCCAGTGTTGCAGGTGGGATGATCACCATATGCAAATCAGTAAATGTAATATACCACATAAATAGGAGCAAGAACAAAAAAACACATGATCATATCAATATGCTCGGAAAAGACTTTTGACAAAATTCAATACCACTTTATGATAAATTCTGAAGAAAATATGAATAAAAGGATCTTACCTGAATCCGATCAAGCTATTCATGACAAACCAATGGCCAATATCATATTAAATGGGGAAAAACCGAAATCTTTCCCTCTAAAATCAGGAAAAAGACAAAGATACCCACTATCACCATATCTGTTTAACATAGTATTCAAAACAATAGCCAGAGCAATCAGAGAAGAAAAAGAAATAAAAGGGATACATATAGGAAAGGGAGAAATCAAATTATCATTACTTACAGGTGACATGATATTCTACATAGAAGACCTAAAGAATTACACAAAAATTTTGAGAATGAAGAAGCAATTTTAGCAACATAGCAGGACAAAAAAGTCAACACACAAAAACAAATACTGTTCATGTATAGAAATAATGAACTCAATAAAAAAGAAATTATGCAACAATAGTATTCAAAATAGCACCAAGAAAAACTAAGTATCAGGAATTAACCTAACCAAGGAAGTGAAAGACCTCTATGATGAAAACTACAGCATTTTGAAAAAAAGAGTTTGAAGAGATATCATAAAATAGAAAGATGTCCCATGCTCCTTGATTGATAGAACTAATATTGTCAAAATGGCCATATCCCCCAAACTAAAATATAGATTCAACACAATCCCAATCAAAATACTAACAGCATTTCTCACAAAACTAGAGAAAAAAATCTTAAAATTTATATGGAACTGAAGAGACCCATAATAGCAAAAGCAGTCCTGGGCAATAAGAACAAAGCAGGAGGCAACAGAATCCCAGATTTCAAATTATACTACAAAGCAACAGTTACAAAAACAGCACGGTATTAGAACAGAAATCAACATGTAGATCAATGGAATGGAATAGAAGATTCAAAAACATCTCCAGACACACTCAGTTATTTGATCTTCAACAAAGGGACCAAAGAGATATTTTGGACAAAAGATAGCCTATTCAACAAATAGTTCTGGGAAAACTGACTATTTACAGAAGACTGAAGTTGGACATATATCTCTCACCATGTAATAAACTAAAATCAAAATGGAGCAAAGATCTAAACATTAAAACATAAATAAAGATACTGAAAGATAAAATAGGCAAAACACTTGAAGTCATAGGTATAGGCAAGCACTATCTAAATAGAACTCCAATTCCACAAAAAAAAATAACAGCAAGAATCAACAAATGGGATTACATCAAATTTAAAAGCTTCTTCACAGCAAAGAAAATAATTAGTAGAGTGAAGAGACAACATATAGAATGGGAAAAATTTTAGCAGATATTCCTCAGACAGATTAATATCTAGAATATATAAAGAACTCCTAAAGATTAAAATACCCCAAATGAATGAGCAAAAAATGGGCAAGTGAAATGAATAGACACTCTCAGAAGAACAAATACAATGGTGAACATATGAAACAATGTTTACCATCTCTGACCATTAGAGAAATGCAAATTAAAACAACACTAAGATTTCACCATATATCAGAAAGAATGCCCATCATCAACAAATCTGTAACAAATGCTGGCAAGGCTACAATGAAAAAAAGAACCTCCTGTATCATTAGTGGGAATATAAATAAGTACAACCATTGTGAAAATCAGTAGAGAGATTCCTCAAAGAACTAAAGGTAGAAGTTCCATTTGACCCAATTATCCTCCTTCTAGGTTTCTTCTCAAAAGAGTTAAAGACATCATATTACAGTGATAAATGCATACCAATGTATATAATAGCACAATTCATAATAACTAAATCCTAGAAAAAGCCTGAATATCCATCAACAGACAATTGGATAAAGAAAATGTAGTATCTAAATATAACAGAGTAACACTCTCTTATAAAGAAGGATAAATTTGAGACATTTTTAAGAAGACCAATACACCTGGGAAACACAATGTTAAGTAAAAAAATTGGACACAAAAACTGAAATACTATATGGTATCTCTTTTTTGAGTTAGGCAAAGTACAAATAAAGAGCAAAATGAAGGACTGGTGGAAGGAAATAGGAAGGTAGATCTTTTGCAAATGTGAAGAGTTCTGGATACCAAGGGCGAGGGGAGGGGGTGAGAGTAAAGGGAAGTAAAAGATTTAAGATCTGTTATGTACAGTACCAAATGCCCACAATGAATGTAATAACTATATGTCATAAGTATGCACAAAAACAATAAACATGAAAATGGAAAAAGGAGAGCTAGAGACAGAGGGAATGAGAGGGGCTGGAAGGGAAAGGGGAAAGGGGATTAAAAATAATCAAGCTGTGTTATGTATATGCACCTACTCCCTAAGATGAATGTAAATTTTGTGTGCTGCTAACATGTACTAATAAAATTTTAAAAAACAAACAGGATTCTCAGAGGATGGCATGATGAAAGGGTCTTACGGTTTTTTCACACGTGCATTAAATAAATAAGTAAGTTACAATATGATCTCCAGATAGAAAAGCAAACACCTTCAAATGTTTAATAATAATTCTGGCCCTGAAATTAAACCCAGCAGGAAATAAGAGTTATGGATTGCAAAAGACAGTGCATGCTCTTTTTGAAGCTTCAGTTGGCATAGTTCTGGGTAACCTCCAGCACTTTTGTGGAACTGCAAACACAGCAGGAAGGTCATATGGGGACTCTATGAAATGCCAGTAGGTGTGCTGAGTATCTTGAAGAAATGAAACTGTATACTCTTGGAATGTCTCATTTTTATCAAGAATTGTAATATGAATATCAGTGTGATGTCCTTGAAGGATTGAGTATTGAACATTGTTGTTTTAAGCTTCTAATGATGGTGCAATATAAGAGATATATTCCATTTACAAAGATCAAAACCTATTAAAGTGAGAGTCACTGCCCAAAGTGTGAAGGACAGAACGTGAATAAGCAAGAAGATGCAGGTCCCTGTAGAAATACATTACATAAGGTGTATGTTAGTCAGGTGATGGTAATTACTACGGAGAAAAATAAAACGTGGAAGGGGAAAATAATGGAGAAAGAGGCTTGCCAGTAAGGGGGCTTCCAGGAGAGGTTTCACTGGAAAGGTGACCAGCACGGGGCAGATGCCTGTCAAAGAGCAGACAGGAAGGGGAGCATCAGGCATCGAGTGTCTTGCACAGCCCTGAGGAGTAGGATTAGCAAGAGCCCAGAGCCAGTGGGCATTATGGAGGGAGCGAGTGTGGAGAAAGAAAAGAGGGAGGCCTCACTAGTCACTTCCTGAAAGTTGGCATTTCCTGTGAGTCAGACGGTAAGGAGAAGGATGTTTTGATAAGTTTTCAAAAAACAATTTGGGTGCTGGGGTAAAAAATAGACAGGAAAGAAGTTCCAAAACAGAGAACACCTAAGAGACCTTTAGAATACAGAGTGACCTGTACCAGAAGTTTAGCAACTGACTACTAATAAAGAGACATATTCTAGGTACATTTGGAATAAAGTGAAAAATGTCTTACTGGCAGAGTGGACGTGGGAGATGAAAGAGAAGAATCCAGGAAGACCCAAAGGCTTTTCCTTGGGACCCTGGAGATGGGGTGGACACTCAGAGAGGGAGTGCCCTGATGGAAGTCACTGGGAAGAGGCCAGACAGGAGTCTAGATGGGACAGATGCTCCTGTGGGGACAGTCACACCTGCAGTTGGCTTTGCTGAATGGGGAGATGTCGAGGTGAGACATATAAATTTGCTTGTCACCAAAATGAAGGCAGTTTTCAAAGCCAGGATGCTGGATGCCATATCCAGTGTGGACATATGAAACAGAAGTTCCTTGCACTGAGCCCAGACCCTCAACACTCAGAGGCTGGAAAGTGAAAAAAGAATAAGCACAATAGGCCAGAACAGATGACTGGAGAGGTGAAGGGAAAGGACAAGAGTGGGATGAGTCCTGGAAGCCTAGTGGAGAAAGTGTTCCTGGGAGAGCTAGAGATCCATTCTGCCCCTCAAGTTGCCCTGTCTGTAGGAAGGTCACCATGTTTCACATGGGAAGGCACTGATGGTCTCCACAAGCATAGTTCTGGTGGAGTTGTGAAAGGGTGAGGAGGTTTGGGATAAAATAGATAAGGAATAAAATGTGCTACAGAGGACTTTATGATAAGTTTTGGCATAGAAAGGATCAGTAAAATGGGAGGATTACTATAAGTAGATGTTTTGGGCTCAAAAAAGATTTGCCCTTTTTATTCCCTATGGGGAGAAATAATGGCATGTTTGTATACTGTTAGAACCAAACTGGAAGAAAACCCTATCAGCAAGTAAGCTAGTAAGAAATATCTCAAATATTCTACTGTTTTCTCTCTTTCTTTATAAGAGTAAGCTGAACCACTGCACCATAATTGCCAACGGAGAAGAAAACTTTGAACACATTTACAATATCAAGTTGAGAATGGAAGTGGTCCTTGGATACATTCTACTGTATCTGTTCAAATATTCATCATTGTAAATCATAATTTTGGCCAAAATTTTTTACTATTTCAATTGTTATCATGAATAACTTGCCTCAAAAATATATTTCAAGCAAATAATTCCCAAGTGTTATATTCAGAAAGGTCCATATAGTAATTCTGACAAGGGAACTTTTCTAAGGTCACAGTTTCTCAAAAAAGGAGCTATGACCCTTCAGTTCTGGATGTTACTGAAGAAACGTAGGTACAAGGGCAGGAGTTACTTGAGAAATTCCATATCAAACTGGCGTGAACAGTAGAATTTTCTGGGAAAGCAGTTAAAATTCTGATGCTCAGGATTTAGTCTCAGAAATTCTGAGGTTTTCTTGACTTTGGTTGGGATGCTGCCATCTGAAATATTACCAGCTCTCCATTATGGTCTAATGCAGATTACTTAAGACCTTAGCATGTGTTTTTCATAGTAACAAATAACCATCCACCAAGTATTGAGGGTGTGGTGAGAAAAGAGAATAAACAAAGGAGAAGAGGACCTCGCAGTGGGCAGCACTGTGATAGGGTATCTGGCTAGGGTATTCATCTTAGTAAAAATCTTATGATTTTACCTTAAACAGGCTTGTTCTAACTAAACTGCTCTAAACAACTCTGCCTTTGATCTTTCCCCGGTTCTTAAAAATTTAACTTAAAGTTTTATTCAAGAGTTAAATTATGGATTTAGACCATCAGAGAATGTCTGTTGAAACTATGGCTAAAAAGTAATTTTTATTTATATTACCTGGTTGAGCAGAAGCAGAACATAGAGGCGATGCATCTCTCTATGCTATGACTCTGTATATAAATGCACGTCTGCTTTTCCAGGTCCTATATTTCTTTTCCACATTACTCTCAAATGTTCTTTAGCTCCTTTAAACCATTTTTACTCATTCCTTATGTTCTTATTTACTTTGTTTGCCTCTACATCTATTTCTTCCTCTTTATTTAATGGTGTCTTCTTTTATTTTTACTTATGATTGTGAGAAACAGCTAGAACAGAGAGATGGAAGAGAAGTTGGATTCAAAGAATACAAAATATAAAGAGTTCCTTATAACAATTTAGAAATTATTTCATAAAGAAAAGTGTATTAAAAATCATGCATCAGAGGAACAAAGCTCAGAGAAAATGAGTTCCATGCAGTTGTGCCACTTCCTTAAAATAAGTAAATCAGAAAATAAACAATCATGGGGCTGGGGATTTAGCTCAGTGGTTCTGCTGCCTGCCTTCAAGCGCAAGGACCTGGGTTTGATCCCTGGTAGCAAAAAATAAAAGTAAAAAATCACATACATCATTTATTTATATACATTTTACTCTATGTGTGTGTGTGTGTGTGTGTGTGTGTGGTGCTGCTGGGGATCAATGCAGAGTTCACATACATGTTATGTAATTGTGCTGCCACTGTATTATACCTCCAGCCCTATATATACACTTTAAATGTACAATTTATTTATTTAACGCAGAATCTTATTGTCTGACCCTATTATTTTTTAAACTGGAAATTGTGGTCCTGCTGCATTTTAAGACACCAGCGTTCTCTTAGAGTAACATATAATGTATTAGAGTAATTCATAATACATTCACAACATAATCAACCCAAAGTCTTGTGAATCCAGTGCCTGTATGAACATGAATCTGTGAAATTCCTGTACGCTAATGAGGAAAAGCCACATATAACCATGTAGAGCACCTAACACTTAACTCCATACACATGTTAATTTAGTACTTACTAAACACCAGGAAAAGAACAAATCTCTCTAACAATATTTAAGGATGTAAATCCACACTTAAAAAAAAACCTTCTTCCATTCTCTGTATAATCACATGTCTACAGTAAGTCAGATTTTTTTCAAAACAAGTAAGACTTGGAGCAAAAATATTAGAAATTTCCAATAGGAGTTAATTCATTAAAATAACTTCATTAAGTAGGTTGACTGCATGCCAGAAATTACAGACACCAACTCATTTAGAATGAATCCAAACCATATGAAAATCATTTTAAGAGGTAAAAAAATTCTAATTGAATTTCACATGGGAAGTTGTCTCCATAATTCCAGTTGAAGTAATTATTTCATTCTTTGCCAACACTATTTGTAAGCTACACTGAAATTATGAAAACATAGCCAACCAATTGTGAATTTTAAATGTCATTTATTTTGTAATAGATTTGCCAATATTTTATGGTGAACATAACTTTCAGAGTTTGGGTCTCCTTTCACAGATTTTTGTAGTCATGTGAATTTAAGCCTTAAGTAACATGGCTAAAACCCTATATTATCCATATAAAGTTACTTTAATGTCCAATACAAAGTACCTTATTCTCTAAAAAACAAACAACAGGAAACTTGTGCTCATTTATTTCATTTTTAAAATTTGTTTAAATATATTTTCCCTGGTATATTGTACAGTATATTGGAGAGCAGAGCCTATTCAAATCTTTTTTCATGTAACTAGGACAGTGACTATACACAGAATACATTTAATAAATGTTCACATATCAAACTTTTTAACTTCTTAGAATAAAAGAACTATTTTATTCAATTTTACTTCACAGATGTAGAATACTAAAAAAAAAAAAAAAAGTCATCCCTAAATTAGACCAGGCACTCAATCGCTGGACCCCAGACTTACAAAATCATAGAATATTTCTGACCATTTTATTAATCTAAAGAATATTTTCAATGACCGTGACGGGATAGGCAATGTGTCTGCAGTAGTCACAACAGGAGCAGAGCAGCTTCTGTCCGCTTACTTAGGACCAGTGCACACATATGTGTGCCTTTGAGTTTAGAACCTTTGAGCCTTTAGTGCTCCTGAACCCAGACCTTTACTGGAGAGGTTCCAGAATTACCTACCTCAGTCCTGACTCTGAAAATGACTGTGAGGCTCTAAGATTTCTTGATGTATGTTACTTTTAACTAAATACTTGCATTTCTTTTTATCTCTATGTAACCAGTTGCTATAAATGTCATGGCTTAACATTTTTATGCTTCCATGAGTCAGGAATGGAGGCACAGCTTTGCCAGGTCCTCTGCAGACATTTCAGATGGCACACCTGGCATCACATGGGCTGTGCTCCTTTCTGGAATTAGGAATCTTCCACCAAACTAAAAGGTCACTGTCAGAATTCAGTTCCACTCCATGTAGTTGGCAGCCCGAGGTCTTCTTTCTAGCTGCTGGCTGCTCTCACTTCCTCATCATGGGACCCCCTCACAGCCCCTCTTACATTTATTTCTCCAAAGTCAGAAAACAAGTCCCCGCTTTAGGAAAGAGCCCAGATTCCCTGAGTAAGTCATGTCCACGCAGGGTAAATTTCTGATCTGATTAACTCAGAACCACCCAATTTGGGACCTTCATTTTAAAAATCCCTTTGCCTTTGCCATATAACATAATCTAATCACAACAGTGACATCCTGTCATATTCAGATCCTATCTTTTTTTTTTTGTACCAGAGATTGAACTCAGGACCTTGAGCTTGTGAGGTAGGTGTGGTGCCACTGAGCTAAATCTCTGGCCCCATCCTGTCATATTCAGAAGTTCTACTCATACTCGGGGGAGAGAAAAATACAAAAGCCTGAATCTTGAAAGCCATTTTAGGACTTTTCTCCCTAGAATTACAATGGCATTCAGTTAACCTCCTTTCTTGGAATATATAAGTATGTTAGCACATAGATACATGTATATGTTTATATAACACACAAAATAGACAAATACATATTAGCTTAGTTTAAAATATCACACATATTCATGTATGCATGTCTGTTTAGGTGAATACTGGGAGATATAGATATAAATCTATCTATAGGTAGATAGATAGATACATAACCATACCTATATGTATACTTTTCTTCTACTTGTCTTTCTCCTCTATCTTCTTTTCTTTTTTCTACTTCTTTCCTTTCCCTCTTCCTGCCCCATCTTTTTTCAACTAACCACCAAATAGAGTTAATTTAAATACATTTCCCAAAAGCTTGGAACTCCATCTTGATTATGAGAAATTTGTTAGAGGTTTTCAATTTCATTATAAGAAAGTGATTCAGGGAACACTACAGGAAGACTATAGTTTCATATATTATAAATGAGAGTTTGCTTTTTACACTGGTAGCTCTCTAGAAACCAAACCAATGCATTTTCTTAGCAATTCATGATGATCTAAGAAAAATAAACCCCTTGTAAACCAATTTTCTTAAGCATATTAGGGAGATTTTTAAAGGATTCAAAATTAAGTGAGATAAAAGTTTGATAGAGCCAATTCTCTTCTTTGTTTAATAAAAATCCCTGATTTAAGCAACTGGATTACAGTGGCTTTACTCAATGTATTTGTCTAATGGATTTTCTCAAATTTGCACAGCATAAGAAAATAAAATGAATACAAAAGTGAACTGTAGAGATTTTTTTATCTGATCAGAGATTTAAAAGTCACTTTATTCATAAGCATTGAGAAGTGGAAATTAAAGGGAAATTTTTCAGGATGTTTACCTTGATATAATAAGAAAGCAAAAGTATACATCATAAAATGGACTTTGAGAGGTCCAAATGAACAAATATCACTGAGCTAAATACCACTGGCTAAAGGCCGGTTCCATTACTAACTATTGAGTCATTTAAGAGAGAAGCTCTTAAAATTATTAATACAGGGCCGGGATTTAGCTCAGTGGTTCTGTTGCCCCCTTTGCAGGTGCAAGGTCCTGAATTCGATCCCTGGTACCAAAAAAAAAAGATTGTTCATACAGTTGCTTTCCTGTACATGCCTCAAGATTGTTATAATTGAGCGAGATGACTTAATGAAAAAAAATACAGAGATAAAACTCTAGAGAATTCTGTTATTTCCTAATTCTGCTACTTCCTAGTTGTAAGTTGTGAGGGCATGTCTAGTTATTCATTCTTATTTCTTATTAACTTAAATTTTCTCATATGGAAAATAATGCCTCATCTCAGAGTAACCTTTCGGATTAAAACAATTTATATAGTCAAAGGAGATTATTTTTAAATGGTGTCAATTTTTTTGAATATCAGTTTAATAAAAATGTAAAATATAATGGTTAATAACCTAGATTTAAGAAGAACAAGACACATTTTTTATGCTTCTATGAGTCAGTTATCCAAACACAGTTTATCTAGGTCCTCTGCTAAAATTCTCACAGACTGTCCACCAGATATCAGCCAAGAATTACTAATAGAATGTGTTCTGTATGTATAAGAGTATAATGAACAGAATATACACTTTCACATTCTCCCACCAACCTCATTTCTTTATCTCAGATCCAAATATATGAGGCCGGAAAGACTAGGTAATGGTTAAAAGTTATCTTTTCTAGAATCTGAAAATACTCACAGTGATTTTGTAAAACCGGACTTTGGGATTAATTTTATCAGTGTTTCAGAGTATTACAGTCAATATTCTGTACTGATCTTATGAGACAATATGAAGAAGAAATATTTTGGGACATTTTTTCCTCCCCCTCAAAGATGAGTTTTGTTTTGTTTTTTTTAACTTTGCTGTTTTCCTTCTTTCTATACCACAATTGCCTCATGTACGAGATGAGGAAGTTATCTATACCCTAACACTTTCCATTAAAGTGCTATATAAAGAATGCCTTTTCAGAAAGAATCTACCTTTTGTTGAAGTTTTGCACAAAAAAATGCTTTAGAGCAAATATTTAGATGGTGGCTCAAGTGATCTTCTGATAAGATCAATAGATAACATGTTAGTTAATATTCAAGTAACAAAATGATAGAGAATAAATTCTGAATCTCATGTTTGAGCTGAAGGGAAAAGACCAACCCCTTGTGTTCCAAGGTGGTCTGTGTATGTATGCCCCCAAAGAAGAATTCTGCTATAACTATCATGTGAACCCTTTCTTGAACCTGAAATGATGCTCACAAAGATGAAAGGTGTCTACTCTTGCAGTCACACCACCAAATCTTAAATGAAAGCAAAACTCGACTATATTCTGCACACATGCTGTCATTTGAAAGTCAAGCCCTCATTAATAAACAGACACAAAAGCCTTTAGACAGCCTGTTTCTGGCAACCTGATGAAGCCTCAGGTCTCTGATTTTCATAACAAAGCAATATCTTCTTGCATAAAAAATTCCCTCAACCAAAAACATTTTAAAGGCAGGATTCAGCTAATCTATAATTTGACATATTCAACTAGGCTATTCTCATCCATAAGTACATTAGAATCATGTCATGAGTGGCATTCTGAATGGCGAGGAGTAAAACGCTTCCCTGACTTGATTATCTTGTTCAAGTATTGTGAGAAATGTCACAAAGTTTACCAACATGCATACGTGTAATACAAATAAATTTACACATAATGGTGGGTCCAGCATAGTCATTAAAAACCCATCGAATTCACCAGTGCAAACGGTCTTCCAATGTTTATTTACAAAGCCTCAGAGTTAAAGATAGCCAAACTCTTATATTTCCCTTTTGATTAACTGTTATTCCAACTCACGTGTATACTATTAGGAAAACTAACTGCCCCTTAAGTAAAGTTGAACTACCTCATATATAATATCATATCACTTATGCTGAAGTGTTTTAAAACACATTTCCAGTGTCATAACACTTAATAATGATTATCCACTACACATCTTTCTTATAAACTTCAGACTCAGAGTCAGCTGTTTTCTATGTATCATCAACAACCTCCTAATCAGTTTCCTGTTACTCCCTTTAACCCCCTATAGTCTACTGTCAAAGCCATAGGCAGAATCATTCTGGATCCTTTTGATAGGAATTTAGAGCTGCTCAGAGGAAGGATCAGATTTTATCACCCCTGTACTTGAAACCTGTCAGTGATGTCTAACCTCACAGGAGAAAAGCATGAGCATCATCTCTGAGACCTCCAGTCCTCAGACCTATCTGATTTTTACTTCTGATGACCTCTCCCAGATCACTGCATTCCAGAATTAGTGGTTCCTTAGCACTTCCTCAGTCATATCAGGTATGCATTTCTACCTCAAGTGGTCAGATAGGAAGTTCTCTGCCTGACACTCCCATTTGCCAGATAAATGCATCGCTTGGTCCTTCAACTCTTCTAGGAATTTCTGCTAAGGATATTGTATTCACTCCTTCTGGCTTCTGTAGCAAATCTCTATGAACCAGATGGCTTAAAACAACAAGAATCCATTGCCTCAATGTTCTAAAGAGCAGAACATCTGAAATATGTTTCACTGGACCCAAATCAAGGTGTCAACAGGGCCATACTGGCTTTGCAGGCTCCAAGTGGTATTGTTCTATTGCTTGCTATTTTAGGCTCTGGTAGAACCTGAACTTATGGCCAATCTCTGCCTCCATGGTCACATTTCCTCCTGTTCCATCTGCATAAAATCTTCCCTGTCCTCTTATAAAGACATGGAGCCCCATCCCGGTGCTGCTCATCTCCAGATCCTTAAAAAACGTAAGGAAAGACTTTTGCATAGAAGTGACATTGACAGGTTCTAGAGGTGAACCTGATGCATTGGAAAGCCCTTTGTCGTGATATCATGGTCATCCCTCAGAAAGCCTTTTCCACATGAACATGCTTGACATTTCAACCACCCTCTCCACAGCACTTCTCCTTCTCTGCTTCATTTCTTTCCATGACATTTATCACCCAATGGCACTCTACAGCTGTATTTGTTTCTTTACGTTATTACTCTCCCTCAAACAAAGTATGAGCCCATGAAGCCAGAGGTGTCATCTCTTCAATTCATTGCTCTTTTCTCTGCACCTTGAAACATGTCCACCATGTATCAGGCCTCAAATAAATGTGTGTGAATGAATGGATAGATAATGAATGCAATGAACAGGTTCAGCAGTAGTTCAGTTGAATGGTAAATGTTTATAATAGGGTGAATGTGTCCCCCACAAAACATTTTTCTATATTTGAACTCTCAGGATCTGTGAATATTATCTTACATGGAATGTAAATATAAATATCCATTGTGATCTACATGATTAAGATAAGGATCTGAGCAAATGAAGTTTGTCCTGAATAATCTGGT
The DNA here is from genome assembly GCF_000247695.1 of Heterocephalus glaber. The sequence continues at coordinate 3,802,243 of NW_004624819.1, read as the reverse complement.
TGAGTTTTAATTCAGTCACCAGGGTCTTTACAGAAGAAAAGCAGAAAGAGGAGAGATGGAAACACGAAGAGGAAACTATGTACAGAAGAGGGAACAATATGACCAGAGATGAAACAATTGGAGCAATATGATCATAAGTCAAGAAAAACCAGCAGCCACAAGATCTGGAAGTGGCAAGGAGTAGTATCGCTTCCCTCCCCCTCGAGGACCTCCTCAGGTGTGTGCTGTGCTGAGGACACTTTGACTTCAGGCTTCAAACCTGGCAAACTGTCAGGGAGTAAGTTTCTAGTACTTTAAGCCACCCAACTTGTGTTCGTTTGATATGGCACACCTGGGAAATTAGTAATATGAGGGTTTTTTTTTTTTGGTTCTGGGCATCAAACTTGGGTCCTTGTACTTGTGCAGCAGGTGGCGAAACCACTGAGCTAAATCCCCAGCCCCATGTGTTTTAATGGCTTCCAATAATACTTTGGGTGCTAATGAAAGACAGATTATAAATAGCTACATATACTTTTTTTTTTTTTGGTACCAGGGATTGAACTCAGGTCCTTGTGCTTGCTGGACAGTTGGTGGCACCACTGAGCTAAATCTCTGGCCATATATACTTTATTTTTAACACCAGGAAATATTTTTATTTTAAAACTATACCTGGACTTGTTATTGAGGTCTGTGTTACTCTGTTGAGAATACAAAGCTGTTGAGGCATGGTGACACATATCTATAATGTCAGCTACTCTGAATGCTGAAGTAGGAAGATCACACATTTCAGGACACCTTGGGCAACTTAGCTAGATTTTGTCTCCAAATAAAAAATAAAAAGTCCTGGAGATATAGCTCACTGCTCCATGCTTTCAATCTCTAGCACCTCAAAAGAAAAATAACAACTGAAAAGAGGATGAACTCTGAAATCAAAGTTCCTCTGTTGTTGTTTTCTTTGCATCTAAAGACCTTAGGGGGTGTTACTGGATCCTTTTACTTCAGTTTTTTCATCTGTAAATGAAGACACCAATTCTGCCATAAAGGTAAGTCTGAAATTAAGAGTTAAGAAAAACAAAGTACTTAGTGTCCAGCAAGGACTAAATGTTATGTGGGGTTTCTTTTTAGCTACATTCTTATTATTGTTTTATAAATGAATAGAATTTATTATGTGTATTCCTTCCCTGAGGTAACACTTGAACCCTTCAGATTGATAAAGATAAAAAACTATGAGCACATTCTGTTCTCAAGGGAGCAGTGGGAGAGACATAATCCTATACACATGGCAGAAGTAAAATTGCCTCAAGCTCAGTGGAGGCAACATAATACTATTTATCAAAGGCACAAATTTACTCACACTTGTGAAATAACTTGGTTAAACATTGCAACACTTTTTTATTATCAAAAGTCTAAAACCCAAAATTCTAGCAATATAGACTGATTAAAATAAAAGTTATTTATTCAATTGACTTGGGAAGAAGTCAAAAAACAAGGCACCTATTTCTAGCTCTGGTAACAAGTTATCCACTGAGAATAATACAAATACTGGGCAAGACACATAGATTTTCTCTGCAAGAACTTTGCCAGATTGGAAGTGTCACAGGATTAAGAGGCTGCTTATCCAGCAGCTAAAAAGCTGCATTGAACTTTAGGAAGTCATTTTGGATTGAAGAGAAAAAAATCTAGATATAAATGGGTAAGAAAATATCACCTGAAATCATGATGTAGGAGGGAATAGAAAGACAGAGGCTAGCCTAAAAATTTATAATGGTTCTTCCATGAAGGCAGTGGCCAGTTGACCAGTCATGTTTCTGATAAGAATTTTTTATTCAGAATATATAAAGAATTCCCACAACTTAATAAAATGAAACAATACAATTTTTTAAGTTGGCAAAGTACTTGGATAGACATTTCTCCCAGGAAGAATCAATTCTGATTCTCTAGGTTGTTGCCATTCTGGAGCACAGTGCCCTAGGGCTTTCTTCTCAAAGCAAAGACTCACTTTTTCACACCTGAGTTTGGGAAGAGTAGGGTCTTTTTTATTCCTTTCATGCCTCAACACATCCTTTGTATTGTCTAGATCCAAAGTACTTGGCTTCTTTTTAATGCTCATCTTTTTAGCCATCAAGTTCTCCTTTGCTACATCTTTGCAGTTCCAAATTTCCTTTCTGGACAAATTCAAAACTCTTTATATCTTGTAACTATGCCTATTGTTCTTGAATCTCAAGATAGAATTGACTGAATTGACTAACAGTACCCATGTTACAGCCTCAACATTAGATTGCCTTAATATTTGCTCTGCCAGATTAATTAGCTCACTGATATTAATCTCAGTCTCCTTCAAAGTATCAGGACAGGGATAAAATGTAACCAGAGCATAACACACTTGGCCTGGAGTCTAACTGCCAATGGAGTCCTTGTATCCAACTGAAGCCTTCCAAGTCTGGTCAATCTTTACCAGCTACATTTCTATCTGCATTCTGATCTGACCAGAATCTCACATCAAGCTTAGCTTACAGCATTCTAGGGCTGCTTCTCCAGTTAGCATCTCCAAACCTTTCAAACTTCTCTCCCAGGCCAATTCCAAAAGCTTCTGAACTACATGGTCAGGTAGCATGACAGTAGTGACCCCACTTCTCTGGTATCAAAATCTGTCTTAGTTACTTTTTCATTGCTCTGACACAATACCCTATACCCGCAACTCTAAGGAGGAAAAGTTTACTTTGGCTCACTGTTTGTAGAGGTTTCACCCCATAGTCTCTGCTGGCTGTAAGGCAGAGCTGAAGACAGAGGGCAATGGCAAAGAAGAAACAGCTTGTGGCATGGTAGCAGGAGGCAGAGAGGGATCAAGGAGAAGGGAGGGAAATATATCCTTCCAAGCTGTGCTCTAAGTGGGCTTTAACTGCCAAATCACATTTAGCTAAAAGCTCATCAGTGGACTAATCCACTGATGAATATCACACTCCCATGATCCAATCACCTCTGAAAAGCTCCACCTATGAGGGCATGAGGCTTTTGGGGGAACATCTAGACATAAACTATAACAATTCCTTGTTCTTGATTTCCAGTACATAATTATTTGCAAGACATACATATTTGCAGTACATATGATTATATTCCTTGAGAATTGGTGCATTTACATAGCACACCTCAATTCTTTTTTCATACCCTTTCCCTCCCTTCCTTCACCACCTTTCATCTCTTGATCCCCATTTGAAAAAGATCTATCTCCCTCCTCCCTATTATATATCTTTAATTTTTATCTTTATGTATATTTTGGATTTCTCAATAAGAAAATCCAAGCAATATTTAATTTTCTTTGGTTGACTTATTTCACTTAACATTATGGTACCAAAGTGCATCCATTTTCCTACAAATAATTCAAGTTTATCCTTTATGGCAGAGTAGAACCAAATTTTGCATAAATGTCATATTTTCTTTATCTAGTCATCTGTAGTCATCTGTTGATGCATATATTGACCATTTCCAAGATTTAGCTATTGTGACTTGTGCTGCTATAAACATGACTATGCTTGCATCTCTGTAATATGACATCTTTAACTCTTTTCGAAAGATAAAGTACTGCTCTTGACTTATAGCAAAAGTATTCCAAGGAAATTTATAATTTAAATTAATGGATCATTATAGAACATGTGTGAATTAAACATATATATTTTTTGTAGGTTTGTTTGTTTGAGACAAGGTCCTGCTCTGTAGTTCAGGCTGGCCTCAAACTTGCAGTGATGCTTCCGCTTCAAGTGTCCCAAGTGCTGAGATTATAGGCTATACCTATATTTTGGGAATATATAATTAAAAACAAAATCTTCTCCTAACCCAGTAATCCTCTCCAGGAAACTAATAAAGAAAAAAATAATTTTTTTATTATTGAATACACATTAAACATATAGGTTGTGCATTGCAATCTGCTAAAATATTCCAAGCAGGTACAATCTACACTCTCAAGAGGGAAAAATAACCAGTCCTCATGCAAAAGCAGTTGATAATGTCACTTCTTACATGTAATACATCCTAATTTTATCTGATACTTGAGGTGAGGCTTTGTTAGCTAACTGGCTTTATCCAAAGGAAAAACAAATTTCTCATCTCTATGTACTGGGGAGGTGAAACTTGGGGCAAGGTTCCCACTGAATTTAGACTCCTATCACCCCACAGAAATTGGAAATAGGAGCTCTCTTTCCCCAACTTCTGTGTGTGTATGTGTGTGTAGTTTGCATTTCAAAGAGATGACTCCCAGGTTCTTCAGAAAGACTTTAATGCATCATTAATTGGTTATAAAATTGACAAAAAGGCCTATGTTATGGTCCTAAGGATTTATATACATTTCAAATCATGACAAAGTACTTGCATATATTCAAAGGTAAAAGCCCGAAGCAAAAGGAGGGAAGGGAAAGCTCTTAAACATCTTCTTTCAAATATTCTTTTGGCCTTATCATATTTAATATACATCTTAATTTTAATTTTGTAATAAAATTTTAGTGTACTTCTTTCTAGGCATTTATATACAGGCCTGTATGTAACATTTTATTATTTATTATTGCATATTTTATTTTTATTATTTAATATTATTTATTCCTCATTTATACTCAATACTATTCATATTTCCTTATGTATTAAAATCCTTCTGTAAATTCTAAGGTTAATGGTTACTATTGTTTTTGTGAAAATTTAAGAAAACAAAGTGACTCAAGGTTTAGTGTACTTTTAGGGCTTAATTTTTTTTCTCTAGTTTAGAAGATCTCATTGTTAGGAAAAAAGGAGGATAGAAACAAAGGTATGACCTCAACAGGACAGGTTTATAGACCATCCTGGCACTTAGACCCGACCATTTACTCTTGTATGGGCTGTGAGTTCTTTTATAGTAGAGTCACTGGGGGAAGAGTCTAGTGAAAGGGAGCTGTGGATACCTGCCAAGGAGAAAGTACAGGGAGTAGCGGCTGCCCAAGGAAGAGGCTTGGAAAAGCATAGGGACTGGTAGTCATTATCGATAGCGGGGCTGAATAATGAGGGGAGATACGAGCTACAGTTGTGCCTACTGGGCCTCATGAACCCATCGCTGTACATACTTAGCAGGTGCAAAGCCCAGTGGGGAGATGGGGGGAGAGGTTTAGAGTGGCCTCTGGTCAGCCTAGGATGGTGGCATTAGGATTCCTTCACTCACCTCGAGGATTTCAGTGTGGTGATTATTTGGTATGAATTGTATTCTTTCTAAAGATTCTTTTGGGAAATACTTGTTCCTGAAGGAGCTCAAAATCTAGGAAAATAATATACACAATGAAGTATTATGTATTATTAATATCTGCTTTAATAGTAAACATATAAGTAATGTGGTATGGGGGAGCAGAACAGGCATTTAAATTAGCTTGGAAAGATCAAGACAGACTCCACCAAGGAGGTTAGAAGCCCAGTGCAGACAAAGGGAGGAGCACACGCTAAGGAGAGAGCATATGGAAGGGGCTGCCAAATTCAAGCACTGAATTACCATCTCCAGTGGAATTGTATCAGAATCATCTAGAAAGGTTGTATAAAATGTGGACATAGACACTCTACATGAGAGTCAGAATACCTCAGAGATGGTCTCAGAAATCCTTGCATCAGTGCCTATTCTTTTTTATTATACAGTCCATGCCACTCCAGCTTAGAAATCACTGCTTTAAGAATCACGCTTGGATCCCAGTGCAGATGAAAACTGAGAGGGAGACAAGCAGAGGCCAGATAATGAAATGCTTTGTGGGATGTGTAGAAAGAAGCTGGATTTTATCCTGATAGTTTCTGGCCAAGGCTTGTCATTAATTTCCAGCCAAGCTGGACATTAAGAGCCCCAGGAGATGAGGAGAAAAAAAGAAATGAAGAGGGGAAAAGAATATCTAGAACTGACTGTTAACTTAGGCTACCCTCCTCCCTACTTCCCAGATGCAAGTTATTTATGCTACATTAACTGTTTTTTGCCCTTTTAAGGACCTAGAAAAATTTATTTGAAAGAAATTTCCAAGGAAAGCATTCTGTTTCCAGTTAAGAATCTGACTGTTCTTTGAGTCACATGGGAACCTCTGCTTGTGGACACAGCTGCTATTTCAAAGAGGAAAAAAATGTCTGTTTTGGAAATTATGGGAGAGAAACACCTCAGAGTTTTGCATAAATTATGCAAGCAAAAGATATGTTTTAAAAGTGAGGTGTATAGAAGAGATAAACTCACCTCTTACCTTATGAATATGAGTAAGAAATTCATTTCAGGTAAAAATCACAATATATATTTAATAATGCACAGGAAACCTTAAATGCCAACCTCTATTGAGAATGAGCAAGTTTTTCTAAATTATGTTATGAGCTAAAAGAAACTACAACCTGTTAATCCCCCAACTGTTCTACAGGACTATTTATTTCATGTTGTTTCAATTGTAGCACTATTGATAGTTTGAATGACAGTTTTTGTATGTGGGACTGTTCTGAGTACTGTAAAATGTTCAGCAGCATCCCTGGCCCCCTACCCACTAAATGACAGTAGCACCCTCCTCCTGTGATGTCAGCTAAAAATGCCACAGATATTTCCAAATATCTATGGGAAGAGAGGGCCAAAATTGCTCAGGTTGAGAACCAATGGTTTATTGATAACATGTGAAGGTGAGATATTTTCTGCAATTTCAGCAATTTAATCCCCCCACATAAACAGATCTAAATCTAATCTAGATCCAATTAATGAAAGGTATGACCATTAAATTCCATCCAACTACAATTGTTAATGTGTGTTTAAATGATTCTGCCCAAGAACAGCCTAAAATCAAGGAGTTGAGGCTTAAAGATAAACTTTCATGAAAATCTAGGTGGCACAAGTTGGTCAGTCATTTCTTATCCAGCGTCAAACTGTATCCCAATGTCCTCAACATTTAATACACCTCCAAAACCATCACTAACATATTCATGTCCACAATAAAAACTTGTGATGCCCAGAGGTTTGGGGATAATAAAGCAAAAGCATCCATGACATAAAAATGTCTCGATTCCACAGACTCTCGCAAAACCTCTTTAGTCAGAATCTCTTCACTCCCAATACTGATGATTTATGATGTATCTTTTCATCTGTGATTCTGACCCATCTTTGCAAACTTTGAGACCTGTTTCCTCTGCAAAGATCATCCTTGGACCTAAAGGTAAATTTGACTCCAAAAAAGTCAGAGAACTGACTAGTTTCTAACCATTTTAACTTCTAGATCTCACTTCAGTTTTTTCCCTCTCAATTATCTTTAATCTAACATATTTATTTAAATTTGACAGTAAATACTGGCACCTCCCCCAGTGTTCGTGACTCCACTTCTCAATGTATTTTCAGTGACATATTGCTTGGGTAAAATTTATATATTGTATATTTATGGAAACAAGTCTCCCAAACTAAGGATGTTTAAATTGATTATTGTACATCCATTTTAATAGCCTTTTTAAAAATCATGATTAAGAAGAATTCATGGCATATTCATTGTATAAGGTAGAAGTTATAAAGGCATAATAGAAAATTTTACACAGTATAATCTTGATTTTATAAATATATCCATATTATTTTTAAAGCATTTTTTTTGCCAATGTGACAAATGTTTTAATTCATGTATTTATTTTAGACGTTTTTTTCCTTTTGTCCCTAAGGCTTAGAAGCCAAAAACGAAGAAGGAATCTGGATGTCCACAGCAAAGCAGACCTGCTGCCTTCTCAATGCTTCTCTCAGCCTCTCAACTCTGGGTGCAACTCTGCCCACTTCTTCCTTACTATTTCCAGTTCCATAAGCTGTTGGACATGCTCAATCTCCAGCAGACATTGTCTCCATCTGGTCTTTCTATAGCCTTTGATGACTAATCTCCTGAAACTTTTTCAAAACCCATCCAAGAACTCAAAGTCCATCATCACTAAAAACCCATCTATTCTCAACTGCTTCTAAAAACATTCATCTCTGCTCTAACTGGAATCTGGCTTTTTCCTGGGACACTGTTTCCTGAAAGCCACTCAAGCAGAAGTTGAGTTGTTCTCTTTAACTCTTGCACCTCTCTGCTTAGAAGTGGTCCGTGTCCTTTTTCATTCCACATTGTCATTGACAGATTCCTTGTCTTTCTTTTCCCTAAAGAGGTACTGTTCCCTTAAAACACATGCTTCCAAGTACCCAATGCTACCCATCACTTGTTTTAGATAGTAGTTATTTACACAGCTTCTAGGCATAATACTCAGTTCTCTGATTTTACACTTGTGTCAATCATTTTAATCATTCTGTGTCTAAAGTTTCCCTCTTCTGTGCTTGCCTAGCCTTAACAATCCTGGTCAAATCCAGTCCTCTCATCACAACTGAATTATTGACCTGAAGTGTGCGTTCTGCTATATTTGAAGAGGGCAATAGAATACATTTTAAAAGTGGAAGTTGAAAGTGTTGTACCAAGGAATTTAAGATCAGCATTATGTGTAGCAGCTAAAAAGTTGAGCCTATTTTCAACAATAAAGAAATCTTAATCAAAGCAAAACGAAAGAGAAACAATTATACACTGTATGTTCTTCGACTGTAAACTAAGGGACTGGAAGAGTACAGCGTGTACAATCAATGGTGCAGAAGTTGCGTGCCAGACTCATTTGAGATGATGCGCACATGAGCAGTGATTGGGGTGGAGCTGGTCCGAAACTGACCAGGTCTGCCTTGAAAGAGAATCTATATTGGAGTTTGTGAATGGTTTGTGCAGGTGGCAAAGGATGATTTTCAAAGAGAATGACCTCAGGTACTAAACAAAAATTGATTATATTGATGGAGTGCAAAGGTTTATCTGTCCTTGTTAGCCTACTGAGTCCTCCATCGCTAGGCCTTTGGTCAGTGAAAACATACTGAATGTTTGCAGATCTGCTCTCATGCATTTCCATCTGGTAACAATGACTATGATGTATGGGAATAGACCCCAATGCTGAAAGATTGTGGAGCCCACTGCCCCTGTGAACTGGGTGTGACTAATTGTGTAATATGAGCAATGGCATAGTCGTTCCTGTTACCTTCTGCCCCTGACAGAGATAAAATATTAATAACTAACCTGCACTGAGCTCTTACTAAATGACAGACACTGTTTTCAGCACTCCACAGGAATTGTCTCAATTGATTCTCATAGCTCAAGTAGAGACCACTATTGTTATCTGCTGCAGATCACAATATTGAGATGTATGGAGATTATATAACACATCTGACTGCATGGAGAAGGGCTCTCAGGCCCCTGGTTTTCCTCACTAGCTGACACACGACAAAAAGAACAAAACCACCCAACGAAGAGAGAGGAAATGAAAGAATATAGCTCCATCATTATATTTTTCCATCATTATCTATTACATGTATGTTAGAGAAAAATAGTTTCAATTATTTTGTAATTTTATTTCCATTCATTTAGATATTTTCTCTGTAGGCGTAACAATGGACTTCTAGTGTCAGAACTATTAATGAGCCATAATGAAACATTCAGGCAGACACATAGATTAAGAGAAAACATGGTTTCTCAGATTAAACCCCACCCACTATAGGGAAGAACATAGAAGTGAAGAAATGAAACTGCCTGGAGGTAGCTCTGAAGACTCCCTGTGGGACATAGGCAAGAGATCTGCTCCATCTTGTCAACATCCTTTCCTGGGCTCTGTACCCTCATAGTCTTGCACCCCATCAATGACATCCAGTGAGTAGGCTTCTCCCCATATAGTTGCTTTGTATGGGAGAAGTAGAGGGAGAAAGAGAGGGAGAGGGAGAGAGAGAAGGGATGAGAATATCCTTTGAGGCTTTGTTCCACCTGATTGGACTTCCACTTAACAGTTTGGTCTCCTTCTAAAACACAAAGAACCAGACATGCCAGGTAGGTATGATTCATTTTTCTCTTTAGCAAAACTATGATCTCCAGTCCAACCCATATTCAAGCTACCATTTGCCTCTAATTTCTGCTAACCTAAAAAATATCTTCTGGTCTTTCCTTCACTATTCTACTTGTGTATTCTTTTGTCAAATGCATTAAAATAGTCTGAAATCAATTGTGTCTTCCTTTACCTTTTCATCCAGTCCAAAACATAGCACAGTGTTAAGCAAAAATTGATTTTAAAACTCATGGATTTTTTTATGCATTAGCAATTTGGAGACAGGAAGTAATCCCTCCACCTTGTATAAATGATGCTTGTCAGTCATTGCATGCAGGCAACACATGGGGAGGGAGCATAAATTGGGTACTTGTTCACCCCAGACAGCAAGAAATGAAGTGACTTTTATCTAGATTTGTAGTTTCTCTCACTCTCAATTCCTTCACTCGATTGAACTAAACAAGATGAGACATGATTATTCAGCAACTGAATTTCATATTCAACAAATAATTACTGGACACTATTTGTGCCAAGGACTATGCGAAGAAGTGTAAATGCTCTGAAGTGACTTATTGATTCATTCCTTGACAAACGTCCTTGTGATTTCTTTGTTCTCATTGTACTTTAAAAGGAAAACCAGTTATGATTCAATTTCTAAATACCTTCCACATTTCAATGTCTAAAATTTGATGAAATTTCAAGCACTATTTTCTTTAACATTTTCAATGTCTTCAAAGCATTATGGATCTTATGAATAAATAGGAATGTTCCTGACAAGACATTTCAGGAAATGCCAGAAGTTATTGGAAAGACTGGGCAAGAAGCTTGGAAGTTATTGAGGAAAAGCTCCTGTGGTTAGGTACTGTACATATGTCCACTCCTTCAGGTATTATTAATTTTGTTTTACAACTGAGTAAAAAAAAAGTTTCAGAGAAAGTAATAGAGTCACAATGGCCATGTTTTGTGCTAGTGTGTACCAGGTCCTCATCTGATGGCAATGCTGGTTAGAGTACTGTACTTCGGTGGAAGTGCTGGGATATACTCTGATCTTTTCCAACATAAAATACTGCCTACATTCAACAGAAACCTACTATTGTTTAAATAAAATGCTGCATAGCTTAGTTCAAAATGGCCATTTCTTCTGTTCAGTTCCTGTTCAGTTTATTGGCTTGTTATATTTTGCTGCCTATTCTCAAAACTCCTAAGACAGCATTCTTGTTCCTAAAGTGCAGTCTACAGTAGAAGTTTATAAATGTTTAGAAGGAAATCAGAAATGCAATAACTGCTTTATTAAGTATATGAGATTACTATACACTGAGTTTAATTAAAACTATGGGAGCTGGCATGATGGAGGGACAGATAATCCAGATCAAATTGGTTTCCATAAATTCCACTCCTTTCTTGCAGGTCACACCTTGAGAATACAGAGTAACCCCTGGTACCAGAGGAATGGCAAGAGCTCACAGATTATCCCTTACAGGTACATTGCCCAAACTAAGAAAGTTTCAGTATCATCACTGTCACCTTCAGGGACATAAATGAAACCAAAGTTTCTCTTTTCATGCATTTTTTCATTTAATATTGGAGAAAAAGTATAGGCTAAAAGCATTGTTCAGGCATTTTTCTACAACAGATATTGTCTTCTAAATTTTCATTGTAATATGTCCCACTGTACTGAGTTATATGCTAAGATTTCCCTATGAGCGATGGATCTCTAATCCCAATAGAAATTTGTGGAGAATTTGAGGCTAAATAATAGGCTAGGGGAAAATTGTTAGTGATAGTAAGATTTATTTATTATCAGTCAAATTTAGATTCAGAAGGATGCTACTTGACAAAATGCAAAAAAATACTTAACTCAGACAAATACAAGATAATGAAATCATTTAACTTTTAGAAATTGTACCTCTTTACAAAGACTTTGTAAATAGGGAGGAATGGAGGGGTTGAAGGGAGGGCTGGGCAAGGGTGAAAAATAAAAACCAAGAGAGACTATGTAAAGGTGCAAATTTCCAATGATGAATGTCATTATATTGTATACCTAAAATGTACCAATGATTAGAATGAATAATCAATAATGTAAAATAGGAAGAAAAGGTCCAAAGGGGTAGGGGTAGTGGGAGGGGCAGGGGAAAGGAAAGAAGGGAAAGGAAAAATGATGAGAAATGGAAAAAATGGAAATAAAGTCTTTGTAAATAGGGAAGGGTGGAGGGTGTGAAGGGAGGGCTAGGAATGGGGAAAAAATAAGAACCAAGATGCATTATGTAAAGGTACAATTCCCAATGAGAAATGTAATTGTGTTGTATACCTACAATGTACCAATAAAAGAATTTAATACAAAAAAAAAAAAAAGAAATTGTACCTCTTGCCCCATCTCAACCTCAAAAAGTGTTTATAAAAAACTTATTACTTTAATGTGGGTTGGAAAGAATGAATCATCTTCTCCCCCAAAAGTTGATTAAATGTAACAAAAATGATATGAAATTTAATGCCAAACATGGCAATAAATTATAATGAATTTATTTAGCTCATTATCAGTGGTTTAATTTTATCAAAGCATGGAGCTAACAGTTAGCTTTTCAGTGAAGTTTTCTGACCCTCCCCACCCTTTGTCTGGATGACTTTATGTCTAGTCGACTTCACTTATGGGGCCCAAGGTCATAAGCTTCCCAGAGACTCTGCAGGGGACTTCTTGGGAAATCATTTTTTCTTTTTACTCCCTGAACCACTTTATATTACATAGCTTTTCCTTTATCAAATGTTTCTAATTATTTCATCCCTTGGGCTCTATATATTACTACTACTGAAAGGTTCTATAAATTTGAATGAGTAATAATGGCTAATCTTGTATACTCTTCTACTATAACTTGTAATATATGTTTAAATTCAGTGTTAAGCTTCAATCCAAGATAGTATGCACTGGTGGAGTTTCTAACTTCAAGGGTTTTTGGTGAAAGAACTGATGGGAATATGTTATATAGTTAAATATGGTAGAAATAACACAAAATACACAGATTAAAACATTAGATGATACTTAATGTCCCTACCATCAACTACTTTTGTGATACTGAGTCAGACATTTTGTACTCTTAAGACCCCAATTCCACTATTGTAAATGGAGGACATGAGCCGTGCGATCCCTAAGGTTCCTGCTAAGTTTCTGGGATACTTGATTTATTGAGCCACATTATAAAAGACATGCGTGTGTGGGTAAACACATGGTCTGACTACTTAAGGAATATTGTCTTCAGACCTCCATGGTGAAAACAATCTACAATTACAAAATGCATTTGATTAACTTAGCTGAGTTTACATTGCATTTCATATGTGAATCCATTAAGAGATACTAGGTTTTGCTTCATTAACAATCAACCCTCAAATCTTACTAATTGAATATCACTTTAGTTATTGCTCTCACAAAATCTCCTACGGTTTCAGAATAGTTATCCTCCACATTTTGGCTCAGTGTTCCAAGTTGCTTCGGTCTTGTATGACCTATGTGTTAATGAGTGCTTTCATGAAAATTAATGTAAATGAAAAGCACCTTGAAAAGTTCAACACCACCAATAAATGCTTCCTCGTATTTCTGCTTGCATATCCACGTTTCATTTTCCCAAGAAAATATGTGGTCAAACCAAGCTACAGTGAAACACAGCAGTGCAATCCATGTGTCTATTCAAAAACAGTAGAGAATCAAATGTTACTGAAGAGAAAGAAGTATGGCTACTCCCATGTGATATGGTGATTGAGTATCACCAGGACTTCAAAGCAGCAGGCATAATTGGTGGGTGGGAACCTAATCCCATCTGCGTGAGAAGATAATGAATGGAAAGCAAAGTAAAAGGGTTACAAAAAGCCTGCTGAAATTTCTTCTACAAAGATGCACAAGGGCCTCTAGATTCATGCATTCATTTAGCATTCATTTAACATTCATCTTTTGAGAGTCCATGGTGTGCCAGGTGTCAGAAGCTAAGCTGTTCCTCACTTCACAGACTTTATTCATTCCTGAAAGCACCCCTACTGAATGAACTCACTAAATTGAAAATACATGTAATATAAAATGTGTTTAAATAGCACATAATTATGTATGATACATATTATAATAAAATAATGTAATATATATTAAAATTTAAAACCATATTTCTGTTAATTTTAGGAAGAATAATTATGATGTGATCCACCTCAACCCAAGGGATTCAAATAATTTTCTCTTTGTTTAATGTTTTTATTATTATATGTTTGCAATGCCTAGTGATTACATTCAGTTTAGAGGATTGATGCACCCATATATCACATCTTGACCAATTTTATTCCCCTTGCTCCCTCCCCTCTCCTTTACCTCCTTCCACAGATCCCCTTCCCATCTCTACAGAGTCTATCTCTTTATTTTTTTAACATGGTTCTTTTACTTTTTAAATTATTTATTTTTTGGGTCTCTAATATTAGAAAAACTATGTGATATTTAACCTTTTGTGACTGATTTATTTCACTTAGTATTATGGTTTCAAGATCCATCCATTTGTTCTTCACATGACTCATATTTTTCTCTATGGCTGAGTAGTATTCCATTATATATATATATATATATATATATATATATATATACACATATATATATATATATATAACATTTTGTTCATCCATTCATCTGTTGATGCACCTATAGGCTACTTCAATGATTTAACTATTCAGAGTTGTGCTGCTATAAACATGTTTATCCATATATGACTGTAATATGATGACTTTATCTCTTTTGGGAAGATACTCAGGTGAGATATAAATAAGTCAAATAGAATTTATACTTTTACTGTTTTGAGTAATCTCCTTACTGATTTCCAAAGTGGTTGTACTAGTTTACATTCACACCAACAATGTAGAAGGCTCCACGTTCCCCCCAGAATCTTTCCAGCATTTGTTGTTTTTTGAGTCTTTGATAATGCCATTCTTAATAAAGCCAGCTGGAATCTCACTGTTGTTTTGATTTGCATTTATATTTCTTCTTCTGAGAAGTGTCCATTCATTTCAATTGCCTGTTTTTTGATTGTTTCTTTTCTTTTTTGGGGGGGGTCTAATTTATTGAATTCTTTAAATATTCTAGATATTAATCCTCTGCCAGAGGAGTAGGGGACAAATTTTTTTTCCCATTCTGTAGGTTTTCTCTTCACTCTGTGGGTTGTTTCTTTTGCTGTACAGAAGATTTTCAACTTGATATAATCATTTGTGGATTCTAGATATTATTTCTTGTGCAATTGGAGTTCTGTTCAGGAATTCCTTGCCTATCCCTATATCTTGAAGAGTTTTGCCAATTTTTTTCCTTTCAGTAGATTCAGTGTTTCTGCTTTCATACATAGGCCTCTCATCTATTTTAATTTGATTTTAGTACAAGATGAGAGATATGGACCAAGATTCATTCTTCTGTGTGATGATAGTTTTCCCACCACCATTTTTTAGTCTATTTTTTCTCCAATATACATTATTGGCCTCCATTTTGAAAATTAGATGGTTGAAGGTTCTTGGGGTTATTTTGCATTCTCTATTATATTACATTCCATAGGTCAATATTTCTGTTTTGTGCCAGTATCATGCTTTTCGGGGTTTTTTACTATATAGTTCTGCAGTATATCTCAAAGTCCAGGGTTGCAATGCCTCCTACCTTCCTTTTATTGTTCAGGATTGCTTTGGATAGTCTGGGTCTCTTCTGGTTCCATATAAATTTAGAAATTATTTTTCCTAGTTCTCTGAAACAAGCTGATAATTCTTATTTTTGGTAATATGGCCACTGTGATGATATTAGTTTTCCCTATCCAAGAATAGTGGATGTCTTTCCTTTTTCTAATCTCCTTCAATCTCTATTTTGAGGGAAGTACAGTTTTCATTAGAGAGGTCTTTCACTTTTTTGGTTTGGTTAATTACTAAGTATTTAATAATTTTGAAGGTACTACGAATGGGGTTGTTTTCCAATTTCTTTCTCATTTGGTTCACTTTTGGTGTATAGGAACATTATTAATTTTATGTGTTTATTTCTTTATCCTACCAATTTGCTGAATTTCTTTATTAGTTCTAAGAATCTTCTATTGGAGTTTTTGAATCCTCTATGTGAAGGGTCATGTCATCTGCAAATAAGGATAGTTTGATTCTTCCTTTCCTATTCAAACGCCTTTAATTTTTTCTCTTGCCTAATTGCTCTGGCTAAAGTTTTGAGTGGTATATTGAACAGGAGGCGTGAGAGTGGACAGCCTGTCTTGTTTCTGATTTTAGTGGGACAGCTTTCAGATTTTCCTGTTTAGTATGATGTTGGCAGTGGATTTATCATAAATGGCTTTTAACATTTTAAGATAAGGTACTTTTATACAAATTTTCATCAAGGTTTTTATTCATGAATGGATGTTGGAGTTTTGTCAAAGATTTTTTGGCATCAATGAGGTAATCATGTGATTTTTAAATTCTTCTATTTATGGATATATTACATGCATTGGTTTAATATATGTTGAACCATCCAACAAAACCAACTTGGTCATGATGTATGATCTTTTTAATGATTTGTTGTATTTTGTGCAAGTATCTTGTTGAGAATTTTTGCATCTGTGTTCCTTAAGAGAATTGGTCTTTAGTTTGTTGTTGTTCTTGTTGTTGTTGTTGTTGTTAAGTCCTTCTCAGGTTTTGAAATCAGAGAGATGCTTACTTCAAATACTTACTTCAGGAAATGAGTTTGGCAGGATTCCTTCCCTTTCAATTTTGTGAAAGAGTTTGAGGAGTATCATTACTAAGTTTTCCATGATGTTCTTATAAAATTCAGCTGTGCATCCGTTGGATCCTGGAGATTTCTTAGTTGGAAGGGCTTTTATCATTGCCTCAATTATATTTCCCATTATTGAACTATTCAGGGTTTTATATATTATTGGTTTAGTTTTGGTTATTTATAGGAATTGCCCAGGAATCTATTTTTCTAGATTCTTGAATTTATTAGAGTACATATTTTCAAAGTAGTTACTTATAATCTTTTTAATTTTGGCAGGGTCCACTGTGATTTTTGTCATTTTCATTTCTAATTTCATCAATATGGATATTTTCTTTTCTTCTTTTGGTTTGGCTAAGGGTATTCTATTTCTTTCTTTTTTTTTTTCACAGAGCCAGTTCTTTGATTTATTGATTCTTTGTATTTGTTTAGTCTCAATTACATTAATTTCCTCTTTGATCTGTATAATAATCTTTCTTGTACAAGTTTTACATTTTGATTGCTCTTGTTTTTCTAGTAGTTTGAGATGCATTATTAGCTTATTTATTTGGGATTGCTCTGTTTGTCTACTATAGGCATTGACACCTATAAACTTAGGTGGCAGGACTGTTTTCATTTGTACCACAGGTTGTGGTAGGTTGTACTGTCATTATCAGATCATTCTAGGGGCTTTTTAATTTCTTCCTTGATTTCTTCTGTGACTCATTGATTATTCAAGAGTGTATCATTTAATCTCCATGTATTTGCATTGTTTATGTGATTTCTTTTGCCACTGATTTCTAGTTTCATTGAAATATGATCTAATAATGTGATGAGTTTATTTTGATTCTCTTGTACTTATTTAAGTATGCTTTAAGGCCTACATTGTGATCCGTTTTGGAGAAGTTTGTATGTATTCCTGGAAAAATATGTGTATTCTGTTGTTGAATGGAATGTTTTGCAGATACCAATTAGATTCATTTGTTCAAAGATGTGTAACTCAGATATTTCTTTGTTAATGTTTTTTCTCTAGTTAGCCTATTTGTGATAGTGGGATATAGAAGTCCCCTAATTATGATTGTGTTACAAAGAGAGAATCACTACCCGTTATATCAGCATCTTCGGAGACAACCATATATCAGTCATGTATATCAAAACTTGTTTTAACAACTTCACTCTTTTTCCATGACCCATAACGACCATGATGTTATTACTGTTGGATAGGCTGGGAAATGAGAGATGAGGGAAGGAAAAAGGAAAAGAATTAGGATGTGAGTCAATCAGAAAAAAGAAAAGGAGAAAAATGATAATAAAAGAAGAGATCAAACTTTGTTGACATTAGTTTTGCAAGTGGAATGGAGGGCTAGTAGAAAGCAGCTTGAGGAAATATTTGTGGGAGTGGCAGAAGGGACAGAAAGGAAAGTGTAATTGCAGATTGAGGGAACCTGTGAGAAGACTGCAACCAGTTAATATGCACAATTCTCATTAGGCTAACCCTGACTTGCCCTTGAAAGATACTAGTTAAAGCACTGGTTATCTTTATTCTCATTATCATACATAGACACCGTATATGATAAAAGGAGAAAACAGAAAGAAAGAAGAGAGAGAATTAAGAAAAGTAGAAGCAGAAAAAACTCACACAGTTACAAAAACACAAAATTAATGTGTTCTCTCAGTCCTATTTATACTTCAGTCTGAATTCAACCAGTGAGCTTTACTCACTGTGTTCACAGACACTTTACCCACCAGGAGGTGGGGTCTGAATGGACTGCTGGTTCTGACTCTTTTCTGCACCTTAGCTCTGCACAGAGCATTGTTGAGTCCACAAGGTGCCTTTTCCCTTATCCTCATCAGTTCACAGCGCTTTCCCACCACTCACTGAGCCACCCTCCTCTTATTATTTGTTCACTTGTCTGCCAGTGAATAAAGGGGTTTGGACCTCTGAACAAGCCTCTTTGAATGGATCTCTGACCAGACATTTTCAATTGAATTAGGGGATGCAGTGTCATTGGGCTAGTACCAGGTTTTTTGCTGGCTTCTAAAGGAACTTTCTTGATCTCTCTTCCCTTCCCCCGTGATATTCCCTGCACCTCTGTGCTCACTTTCTATGAGACTCCAGCTAAGCACACAGTGTCAGCCTCTGTGGCTAAGCCATGTCTCTCCAGCTCATCACCCAAGTCTCCCTCTCTGCACACCACAAAGCATCACTTTCCAGCCTACAATATGTATGGTGCCTAGGGCTTGTGATGCTTAGTAGCCTTTGCCTGGGGGAAAGAGGCTTCCCTGTGGGCACCAAATGCTGGGCAGTGGCAGGGTATCACATGAGCACAGAACTCCCCAGTGCTTGGGAAAACAGTGTTTGGTGCTGTTCAAACTACTCAATCCTGGGTCACCCTGCTTGGAACTTATGAAATCCCTGAGACGTGGCTATCCCAGGTGCCAGTTCTAGGTCCTAACCTGGACTATGCCCTTGGTCTTTATTTATCTAAAGACTTGCAGGTGTTAGCTCAGTCTCTGTCCTTGGGGTGATTCTCTAGCTTTCAGTTCCTCTGGTGCCCTAGTATGGGAATATCTCTCACTGAGAGGAAGCCTATGTCAGGAGCTTATTCAACAGGTCAGGATGCCACTGCAATGCTGGTTCCTCCCTCAGGGTGTTAGAACCTTTCCCAAGATGGCTTGTTCACCCAAGCCTTAGGGATAAAAGATGTTGCAGTCCACAGCCGGCCTTGCTTCCCTTCCTTGATCCCTCAAATATTGAATTCAATCTGATAGGTTTCTCTTTTAGGTTGATTTGCCTTATCTGGCTTTGTTTGCCTCTCCTACCCATGCTTCCTGGTGGACTTCCTCTGAGATTCCCCTGTGTACCTCTCTTTAGTGGGCCATAATGGGTCTCTCCAAGGTGTCAAAGTAATTTTGATAGAAAAATACATAAGTTGAACAATGAAACCAAGTTTAGGTTAAAAAAATCTGAACATAAAACATATTTTGTTAATAAATGAATAGAAAGGAAGGGACATGTCTTGTTTGTGATACCAAAAGAAAAGATAGCTAGAGAGATGAAATACAGTGAGACTTTAGGGAGAAATTAAGCACCAGTGTTAGTCTGGCCAAGCACTTCCAATCTTTTCTGTCCTCGGAGACATAGTTTCCAGCAATTCCAAAAGCTTGTCTGTGGCTGGCTTCTCTACACCTCTGAGGATACCCACCCCCTGCCACAGGCTACCTATTTTGTGTCAGGTAGTTCTTTCCTGTATGAACCCCAGCTAATATGCATCACAAATTAATCTATACAATACCAGGTATCTGTGTATAACATTCTCAGTGAAAAAAAAGCCAAAACTAAAAACAAACAAGAAACCCGACATCAACTTGACTTTAACTTGTCTCTGTTCTTAGAGACTTCTCTAGTTCTTGAGATCTTCTCATCTGACTCTCTCTCTTTTGTATAGGGAACCATATAAAAATCTGATGCTAGGACTGCAATGGTCCTATCAAAAGAGAATCCCTTTGTCTCTAACATTTTTTTGACATGAACAAATTATTTAACCTATCTCTAACTCCATTTTCTCATCTGTAGAAAGATAACAACTGTGTCTATATTCCAGTCATTGAAATAATTGCATAAGATATAAAGTGCCTGATACATTGGTAATTCTTTGATTCTCCTTTAAATTTTTAGAAGCTTTAATGAAGTATTTATATGCCAGGCAGAAACAAAATACCTGACATCCACAAATTAAAGGAGGAGAGGTTTCATTTGGTTCATGGTTTCGGTGGGTACAGTCCATGCTTAGGTAGGGTCAAGCATAAGCATCATGGCAGAAAGGTGTGGTAGACCAAAGCTGTTCACTTCATGGAAACTAGGAACCAGAACACAGGGGAAGAACCACAGAAGAAGGGGTCAGGGACCAGATATAGTCCCCAAAGTCATACCTCCTGACATACAACCCAAGGTTACAACTCACCAGACATACCAAGAAACATGCTTCACTAATCCCCTGGGTGTCTCTCAAGCCTATTTCATTGGCACTCTGGATTAACCACAGTATATTAACCCATTTATACACTTAATAACCATGAGATAAATAAGAATCCTTATTTATACATGAGAAAATTAAGACATAACAGGGTCACTAAACTGTCAATATCACAAAATGGTTGAGCTGGGATTTGAACCCAGGCATCATGACTTCAGAGTCTTCCACTTTTACTCATCACCACTTACCCTCCTAGTGCCTGATATTGCCTTGTATTTTCATTTTTTAGTCCTAATTATGTCAGCTCATTACTTAACCCTATTGCTTCCTTTCTTCCCTGATATCAGGGAACAGATACTTACAGTTTCTCATAGCCAAGGAAGTTCTCTAAAATATATGATAGTTAAGCTGTAAATAATTGTCTTCCTTATTTTTTGAGCCATCCCAGAATGTCATCAAATACCCAGTGTATGTTTTCAAATGCTCAGTAAGTGAAAATATCAGATGTATTTTTTAAAGTAATCAATGTATTATTTTATGATTAATATTTTTAAAATCTTGTCTAAACCTCAAAGGGATTAGATATATCTGAGATAGATATTGAGTGAAGAATTGAATCTAAATGAAGACTGGTATTTTACCTGAATAGACAATGAATAATTTAGTCTGAGTGAAGAGTGATATTTTAGTCCTATAAACATCTGTATCATGATCATTTCTTAAAACAAGAGATTAATTTGCAAACAATTCAGAAGTAATATGGATTTATTTTTTAAAATCCCTTTTGGTAAATTTTCAGATATATCAAGTTACAGAATATATATTTACTGCATAGATATTTAAGTCTTTATTTTTTGTTATTTCCTTTCTCCTGAAGACCATAGCTAATATCTTAAATCTATAACAACTTCCAGAAAAAAAATTCTTGAGAAAGAAATATCAAAAGTCAGACTCAATTCAAAGCTTACAACCTAGAAAATATTCCTAATCTGATAAGAAGAAAGAAAGAACAGTTGCATTTTTGTGTACTCTGCCCATATTGAATAATGTCAAATAATACCATGAAAGCTGAAAACCCAAAGAAGCAGATCCCTTCCTCATCCTAGTCTGCTTGCTTACTTTACTGACTCTGATCTAACATACCTGAAGCCACAAGGCTGCAGTCTCTAACAGGGGCTCTAGGACATATAACAACATTTTTTTGTGATTGTTGTCATTATTTTAAGTTCTAATCTCTATACAAAATAAATTTATAAGAATGGACTTGAATTTTTCTTTTTACTCAACTTACTTATCCTGTTTGTTTAATTTAAACCACACAATTTTTCATTAGAAATGATTTTCTCCATTCCTGTCCTGCACACAGTTGCTGCTATGATTTGGTACTGAAACATCTTTTATGAAATAAAAGCCATTGAGAGTGCTACCTGCAGACATCCCTTGGCCAGGACCAACTAAATAACTTGTGGGGTCCACTGCAAAATTTTTGGAGGCCTTTTGATCAAATACTATTAATACTTTCAACATGCTGGCTGCAGACCTTTGAAACAAGTACAGAGCCCCTCTGAGCCCAGGAACTCTGTGTGTTGCTGAAAGTGAACACCATAAAACTGGCCTGCCATTACCTGCCAGCCACCTGCCGTGATGACCTCAGCATGTGACAGCTGCCTCAACCACAGCTGTGTCCTCTCCCACAGTGAAGTCCAATAATTGAGTTGACATGGGGTATAAAGTCTTGTCCCAACTGGGAAAAAATCAGGACAGTCCAAGTTTCAGAGAGTGGCTGAACAGTCCACTGGTACGATTTTTTACCTTCACTTCTGCCTGTCCTCAATCTGGTTTCTTTTCCCTCCCTCTTCCCTTTCCACAGGTTTTAGTCTGAAAAGCACTGTCATAAGACTTCTGGAGGTCCCTGGTCACAGGGAGCCCCGCCCCATCCAGCCCAATCCCACGGCAATCCACTTAGCAGCCCAGGCGCCTGCAGGACCCCACCCCCACCCTGTTCCTCTGGCCTCTTGGCTGTACTGACACCTGGTTCCACACTACAAAGACACAGGAGACACCAGACCACCAGACCACCATACTAGGTGAGGTGGAGGTATCATCACCTCCCATCAGAACCTGGATTATCATCAAGGGAAGGGCATCTGGAACCTGCAGTACAAACTTGCAGAGTTCAATCCTACAGGAGGTCAGGGAGCTTTACTTGGGACTTGCAGCCAGAAATCTGCCTGAATCTCACGGATCTGCAACTGGCTGCTGAGACTCATTGACTTATATCTGCACGCTGCTGCCCCCATTGTCTGTTGTAACAGCAGAGACATACCCTGAAGGCAGCCCTACATTTTCATTTTTATTTTTTATTTCCAAAATTAGTATTATTGGTTTGCTTTTTTCTCTCTCTCTCTTATTTTTATTTTTTTCCTACTCTTTGCAAAATTTTGTTTTGCTCTTCTTTTTTTCTTCTTTCTTTTCTCTTTCCTTTCTCTCTCACACTCACTCTCTTGCTGTCCCACATTGTTCTTCATCTCCCTTTGTGTTCCTGTTATGGCCCTAATTCAGATTTCTTCCTTACTTTTCTTTTATTCTCTTTTTCCTTCTCTCACCTGTGTCCTCAGGCCTCACTGCTAACCTTCCCCTATCCTTCTACCTACATATCTCTCCATCCCCAACTCCTTTTAACTCCCCATCCCCAAGGGTAAAGCTGCTATATTGAACAGTTTATTCACTATAAACATATGTTGGGTTGGTCCTTGATTTTGATTTAATTCACACAGTTAAATGTGATAGATTAATAACTACCACAAATTGTCATTTTCTAAGATGTACTTGATGCTACTGTGTTGCTGATGGTATCACATGAGCTAAGGTGTTGTGATTGATCTAAGCAGTTGTGATTCCTGGTACAATGAAAATGAGATAGCCTCAGAGCCATTAGAGACTCGAAACTTAAGGCCAGCTATATCGGGAAGACACATCTGAGAAACAATCATTCCATAAGAATTCTAATTACAAGCAACAAAGATACTTACAATAAGCAATTTCAAAGTATCAACCTAGAAATTAAACTAAGGACAGTACCAAAAACAAAAATGAGAAGACATTTAAGCAAGTCACAAACTCAGACTTCCACTCCATCAAGAGTAAACTCTGGGGGAAACAAGGTGGAAAAGTCTGATAATCAACCATCTGGACACCCTGAACTGATAGCACAGGAAGTAATAAAACAGATGAATGAGGCTCTAGAAAAATCCAAACCAGAAATAATCTCCCAGATAACTACAGAGATGGTGAGCAGAGTGAAAGATATGATTAGAGGCTCTAGAACAGAAACAGATTTAAAAAAAAAAATAGATGACCTCTGAAACATGCTGGAAGCCATGAATGCTCAGCATAAGAAAGAAATGGAATCCATGAAACAGATTCAAACAGATATTCAAGAGATTAAAAACTCCATTGAAAGTATGTACAGCAGATTAAGGGAATCTGAAGATAGAATCAGATATAAAAGACAGGATCATGGTAAAGGACCATGAAAACAGATTTCTTAAAAATAATAAGAGACCATGAGAAATCAATCCAGTAGCTGCTAGATGATGCAAAGAAGAATAATATAAGACTGATAGGAGTCCATGAAAAAGCAGGAGAAAGTACAATTGACATTTTAAAAAACTGTTCACAGAAGTAATAGTAGAAAACTTCCCAAACAGAGGTGGAGAATTGGACATACAGATGAGTGAGGCATATAGAACTCCAACTATCCACGATCAAAAAAAATCTATACCTAGACATATAATAGTCAAGATCCCAGAAAACCAACAGAAGAATAAAATCCTACAGGGAGTTAGAGAAAAGAAACAAATCACCTACAAAGGAAAGCCCATCAGAATCACAGCAGACTTCTCAACACAAGCACTCAAGTCAAGGAGAGCCTGCACTGAAGTATTTCAAGCCCTAAAAGAAAATAACTTCCTACCTAGAATGTTGTATCCTGCAAAATCATCTTTCAAAATCCATGAGGAAATTAGATATTTCCACCACAAAGAAAACCTGAGAAATTTCATGAACATCAAACCAGCACTGCAAGCAATTCTAAACAATATCCTAGAAAAAAAAAACAATGAAGATCACAACTCCATGAGACCCAACAGAGGGAAGTCACCAGGCAAGGTAAGAAACTAAAGGGAAAGGGGGAAAAATAAATAAAAGAGCCAAAAACAGTGAAACATCATGACAAGGATGAGTCAATATCTATCAATTATAACCATCAATTTAAATGGCCTCAATTCACCAATCAAAAGAGATAGACTGGCAGAATGGATTAAGAAGCAAAATCCAACAATATGCTGTATACTAGAAACATACCTAACTCAAAAGTAAATTCATAGACTGAAAGTGAAAGAATGGAAAAGAGTTCTCCATGCCATGGGAACCCAGAAAAAAAGCAGGCATAGTAATCGTATTTGCAAACAAAGTAGATTTCAAACAAAAACTAATTAAGAGAGACAAAGATGGTCACTACATCCTTGTAAAGAGAACAATCCAACAGGAAGAGATGTCAATCCTAAATATATATGCACCAAATATGAATGCCTGCAACTATACGAAATAAATATCAATGGACATGAAAAACCAAATAAGCACTAATACAACTGTAGTGGGGGAACCTCAACACCCCTCTATCACAAATAGACAGATCATCTAGACTGAAAATTAACAATGAAATTCTAGAACTCAACCAAGCTATTGAACAAATGGACTTAATAGATATTTGAAGAGTGTTCTACCCCACAAAATCAGAACACACATTCTTTTCAGCTACACATGGGTCATTCTCCAAAATAAACCACATGCTAACTCATAGGACATGTGTAAGTAAATGTAAAATAACTGACATTATCCCTTGTATATTATCAGACCATAATGGAATAAAATTGGAGATTAATAACATTAGAAACCACAAAACTCCCACAAACACGTGGAAACTGAATAACACTCTCCTGACCAACCAAAGGGTCACAGAGGAAATTAAAGAAGAAATTATACAGTTTCTACAAGTAAATCATAATCACAGTACAACATACAAGAATCTATTGGGCACAATGAAAGCAGTTTTACAGGAGAAATTCACAGCAGTGAATGCCCATATTAGGAAAACAGAGAAAACTCAAATAAATAACCCAATGCAGAACCTCAAGGTCCTAGGAAAAAAAGAGCATAACAAATCCAAAACTCATACAAAAGAGGAAATTATAAAGATCAGAGCAGAAATCAATGCAATGGAGTGTAAGAGAATGATACAAAAAAAATCAATGAATTAAAGAGTTGAGTTTTTGAAAGAAAAAATAAATCGATAAACCTTTAGCCAACCTTATCAAAAAAAGGAAAGAAAAGGTTCAAATCCATGCAATTAAGAATGAAAAAGGTGAGGTCACAATAGATCCAACAGAAATCCAGAGGATCATCAATACCTACTTCAAGAACCTGTACTCTAATAAAATGTAAAACACAGAAGAAATGGGCAGATTCCTAGATAGATACAAATTGCCAAGTTAAATGAAGAAGATATAGAAATTCTAAACACCCCAATTACAATTAATGAAACTGAAAGTGTAATAAAAATTTTACCAACAAAGAAAAGCCCAGGTCCTGATGGCTTCACTGTGGAATTCTAGAAGACTTTCAAAGAAGAACTATCACCATTACTCTTTAAACTCATCAAGGAAATCAAAAGGGAAGCAAGGCTTCCAAATTCATTCCTGGAAGCAGTATCACTTTGATTTCAAAACCAGGGAAAGGCCCAACCCAAAAAGAGAACTATAGGCCAATCTCCCTAATGAACATAGATGCAAAAATCCTCAACAAGACACTGGCATAGAATACAGAGGGTCATCAAGATCATATGCCCTGACCAAGTCGGACTTATCACAAGGATGCAAGGATGGTTCAACATTAGTAAATCAATAAATGTAATACACTATATTAACAGGGTCAAGGACAAAAACCATATTATCATTTCAGTAGATGCAAAAAAAAGGCATTTGACAAAATCCAACACTCATTCATCATAAAAACCCTACAGAAAATTGGAATAGAAGGTCTTTATCTCAACCTGATTAAGGCTATCAATGAAAAACCAACAGCCAACATCATACTAAATGGTCAAAAAATGAAAACTTTCATGCTAAAATCAGGAACAAGACAAGGATGCCCTCTATCAC